>WHYT01014973.1:159351-181193 GCA_009806455.1 Tetrax tetrax
GGAGCACAGGTTTGCTTTTCCGTGCGTTCTCTGGCGTACGCCTCCAGTTACTGGGTGTGTGGCGTTGCACCCTGTGGGCTCCCTGCCCCTCACGCCGGTACTGCCTTTACACCGAACACTTTCTCATGCAGGTGCCGGATTTCAGGCGTATGAGGAAACGCAGTGAAGGCCATCTTTCCTAAGAAAAAAATAATCCTGAAAAGTGACTTTCCCTCTATTGCTCTTGTACCAGCATTCCTAGATTAACTCTTCATTTTTCATTTTTTTCCCTTGTTATTAACTGTTACAGAAAGGGCGTTGTAGCATATTAACATATTTCCCTCATTAAGCATGTAACTACTGCTGCATTTTTAATTACTTTCCTAAAGGATTGGGGGAGGGAGAACCTTTCATTAAATTTTAACTCCTGATGTGACTTGTTACAATAATTATTTTATTAGATTAGCATTGTGGATTTGTTACGTATATTTCTTCTCCTTCTTAGGTTGGAGGAATTAAAGACAAAGTCCTGGCAGCACACCGAGCTGGACTGAAGAGAATTATCCTTCCTCGAAGAAATGAAAAAGATCTTGAAGAAATTGCAGTGAACGTACGGCAAGATTTGACGTTTGTGCTGGCAAGCTGTCTGGATGAAGTTCTCAATGCAGCTTTTGACGGAGGATTTGCAGTTAAGCCCGGAGTTGAGCATTTGAGCAGCAAACTTTAAGCAGCCAGGCTGAGATTACTCCTGTATCAAATTTAACAGAGATCAAGAACTATCTATGTATCAAGTACAACTAAGAGCTATGCTTGATTGTTTGTTTAAATTGTGGGTGTAAGTGCAATCAAAATAAAGATATTACTACAGCAGTGAACAACCTCTACCCCCCTTTAATCAGCATTTGCTACTTTTTACTATCGGCAGCAACGAATCTTGGAAAAAATCCTGATTTCCTGATGCATTCAAGCGTGAGAATGCTGAAGCTGTTGAGAAACAATTCCTTAGCTTATCTGACAGCTACGGTTACAAATGCCAGCAGCTGGTTCCATCTCCAGAAAGAGGACACACCCCCAACCAGAGAATAACACAACTGGGCGCTGGCCTGCGAGAACACCGCTCGCAGCGGACGCGGCACAGCAAGAGAGCCAAAGCGACGGGGTTGCTACTGAAAAGCAAACTGATTCAGCCCAAGAGTTTACTTCTCTAGGAAATAACCCTCCATGGGCCCAGGAGCAGGGGCACCGCAGCAAAACCAGGGGTTTTGAGATCTAAAATACATGCAGAAGGGCTTTAAACAAGCAGCACTCGGCCCTAGCTGTCATTTTTCCAACCTGAGTACAGGCAGCGCCTCCGGCGGAACTGCGGGTACTGAGTTTGCGTCGGAAGGGGCTGCACCAGGCGAGGGTACGCGCGCCTGTACCCCAGGCAGGTGGCACGTGCGTGAGGACGGCGTGGAAGAGCCCGGTGCCGTTCTGGAGGGACAAAGGGCACGTCCCTCAGTCTTACCCGATACACATCGCCTTCATTCCGGGGTGCCTACGCTAGGAGTCTAGCCTAGAAACATTAAATCTGTTTAAACAATGCCAAGAAAATCCTGGATTGTTAAATTACATCAGGGTCCGCATACCCTGTAAGTCAGCAGGAACGGGTTGTTCTGCTTTCATTTCCATACACAGAAAGCCGATTGACTCTGAATATACTAGCGCTGGCATCAGTCAATTCAGTGCCTATTTCTGCCCCTAATCTCCACAACATTTCACAACTTTCACAGAAGACTTACTCTAATAAAATGACGAAAATAAAACCCCCTTGTATTTCACTGTTTAAGGAACTCTGCTGTTAGTCACTCACTAGCCAGGGGTAAGAGGCAACAACCACAGTCTCAGAATCCTTTCTGCCTCATAAAATAACTTAAAAGTGCAAAGGAACTGGGCAATCAGTAAAACACCAGGAAGGTACGGTAAAAAAAAAAAACACCCACCTTTACTAAAAAAACCAAAAAGCTTCACCAAACGGAATGGGATGGAGTAGCACTCCTGCAGTGCTTTGCACTAGTGGGAACAGCGACGCGTGGAATGCCAGTGTGCTGTTGATAGATGTAGAAAAAGCTGCATTGTATCAAAAGACAGTAAGTACTGGTTAAAAAAAAAAGTTCCCACAGCAGTTTCACTGCAGAAGAAACGTTAAGCCAACACGTACGTCTTGTCCACGTGGACAAGGTGGGGGGTTCAGCACCGCCCTGAAGATGTTTACTTACAGCTTCTCGTGTGCCTGCTTGCAGAGCTGACTGGGTTGTGTTACGGTGCTGAGGTTTTTTAAACGGAACGTAAGCATCACCCATTGTATCAGCTCCTACAGTGCCTGGAGTAACAGTCTCAGCAGGAAGCCAGAACATAAAGGAGTTTTTAAAGTGATTTCAGCACATGAGGGATTATTCTGCAACTGCCAGGTGAATGGACCTGGTGTTAAACACGTCCCTCAGAACATCCCGTGAGACAGCTGAAGCTTACCAGAGGTAAAAGCCAGCGGTGGTCACTCCCGGCCTCTGCCCACACGATAAACCGCGACAGACAGGAACTGTCCCACCCTGCACTTCACGCTTCGGTCACAGCAGCTGGGAAAGGATCCTGGCTGACATGGCACGGGCAGGCAGACAGCACCGGTCACCTGCCTGAACCGCGAACACACTGCCACCAGAACCAGCAACGAGCGTCAGAACACAACTCCAGTACTAACAGCGACGTTTGGCAAATATTTTCCTTTTAAGGCTTTTTTTTCCCCCCAAAGGGCAATGAAAAACAGCAGCGGTAGTGCGAGTAGACAAACACAAGATGGACTGCATTTCATCTATTAAAGACAAATTTGAAGACTTTCCCCACACAGCAACGTGAAACGGTACTTTCTAAAATAAACAGCTGATGTTCAGACAACGCCAGGCTGCAGTGCACCATTTATTTCAGATCAGGTAGTGAACTACACCTTTCGAGTAGCTTTTCTTTTTCCCCTCTGTAACAGAGTGTAGTTGATTACCAGATCCTCAGACTCCTTAGAGGAGATCCACCGAGTTAGGCTTGGAATACTTTTGAGGACCTGGGCCTAAGTGTAATTTGTTTGACCATTCTGTCTGACGATGCACATCAACTGTTCTATAGTTTGGGTTTTTACCAGCGGACGGAGCAATACTAGGTTACAGCACAGGACGTCAGCATACGGGAGTTATGCTACAGCATTTGTCATCTGTAGAACACGAAAAACCGTCTGACCATAGCAGTCAGCTTCTAAAGCTCGTTACAGACGCAATTTTTAAAGCCCCCTTTGAAAGTACAGCCCATCTTCAGCCCATTCTAAGCCTCAATCAGTGCAACAAGGTTTTCAGAGCCACAGCTCTTCTGGGGACACACCACCAGCGGAACCACTGCAGGTACAAGCAGCAGCAGATAACCTCGGCAGGCAGGCGCCAGCCCAAGCCCCCCAGTCGCGCGTGACCCAGGCAGTGGCGAGTCCTCTGAACACATTTTAAGTGTTTAGCCAAGTTTCTGCCAATAGAGCAGAAGACAAACCTGAGGTACGTGTAGACAAGCTTGATTAGGTGAGAATAATTACTGAATTTAGGAGACTGCAAACAATTACTTGTATATTCATAAGGAAAAAAGTGCTAGATTGCAGGACTTTTTGAAGCATTTATCTTCTGTCACAAGGACATCCCTCAAATGACACCTGGGCACAGTTCAAACAGCTTAAGTACCAAATGTTAAGAAGTGAAACTCTTTCCTTTCACTACACGATGCCAACTGTTTCTGCACTGTTTCATTAACCCAACGCGACGGATTTTATGTTCCTTACCTGTAGAACTACTTACCTCACCGTGCACCAAAACAGTAAGAACAAGAGTTGTCTTAACAGATCAACTTCTGACAAGAAAGGGAAGACAGTGCACGGTAAAGAAGCTGTCCTTTAATGCGTTACAAAAGGAGTTAATAGCCAGACCACCTCCCCGAGCAGATGTCCACTACCACCAGGTTTGACAGAGACTTCTTCCAAACGGCTTGAGATGAAACAGCTTTTCACCTTACGCCTTTTTCCGTCTCTGCGCCTGTGTTTCGTAACACGCATCCCGTATACATCCATGGTTAAATTTTCCACACGTAGGCAGTCTGCATGGAGGCCAGAATCCTTCAAAAGGCTTTGTGGCTGCTGAACCGTACCTGTAAGAGATCATCGGCGCTGTAACGGGTATCGCGGCACCAAAACGATGTACAGAAGTCAGTCCAAACGGTTCTTTGACCAGCAACCAAAAGACGTGAAGACAAGAAACTGAGCAAAATATCAACGTGTCAAACTTTGAGCAAAAAGCAAAAGTTGGTTGGTTTGTTGTTTTTTTTTAATTCGCCAGGTATTCTTTTAATGACAAATATAAAAAGACTGAAAACATCTCGCTGACTGCCTTTTTTAAAACAAATGGTCTGGTTTCATAGTTACAAATACTGTGTAAGACAATACCTTCTTTGTACTGCAAAGCCAACAAACACAAGGATGCAATCAGGTTTCTAAGCATCTCTAAATTTGAAACGTGAATTTTCGTTCTTGGTTCAGCAAATTCTTAGGAACTGTTCATTTTTGCTAGAAGATAACTCAAAGTACACCACCACCTAGACCTGTTTTTAGAGGAGCCTTCCTTCCTGACACAACTTTGAACACAATTACTCCTTTCGAGTTCAGTACATTCACAAAATAGCTCAATTAAGAACAGTATCACCAATGAACTGACTACTGGAAAGAGACAAAATTTACCAAACATACAGAAAGAGAAGTTTTACCATAGCAATTATGCATATCAAAAGATGACACCTGTAATTCATTTTTAAAAGATACAAAAAAAAAAAAAAAAAAAAAAAAAAGAGAAAAACCTGAATTACAGAAAAGAAAGTCATATTTATTTAATGAAAAACTAGAAGTTAATAAAAATTAGCAAATACACAAAAAATATACACAAACAGCAGCAATACTATGTAGTGACTTACAAAGGGGGGCGGGGGGAGGAGGGGAAGCAGCGGCCAGAGACCAGACCGCTCCACATGGCTTGTCAGTCAGAGGGGGAGGGAAAAACACAAACAGAAACACGAAACAGTATCCTCTTCAACAGTACAATCAATCTACAAACAAGTTCTTAGAATTATTTTACAACATTTCCTGTAGAATCAATTCTTAATACAAAAGATGCCCGTTTTGGGTGTATATATATTTTCAGTGGTTTACTGTTGACTTATTTTAAATATATTAGTGTTACTACATGCAACTGCTTCCTGTCATTTAACAGCCTTTCCTTTTATTTACCTTCATGTACGCCTGCCCTCCACCTACCGAGTAGTTTGTCTGACAGTCAAAGACGGTTACCCTACTTTCTGCTAAATTAAACGCGAGGGTTTTAAACACTGGCCTGAAGAGGTCTGATTGCCATTTCAGCACATGGATATAGTTACGTTGATGCCTAAGTTGCCGTTTTCTGCAAAGAGCTGTGCAATGCTGGTGTCAAAGACTAGACAGTCGCTGTTCATAATGGCCGTGGCGATGCCCTCGTGGATAGAGCGAGGAGTTGCTTCCCAAGTCAATCGCCGCCTATGACCGTTTAACTCGAGTCGGTAAGCAAAGTTTTCTGCTTGCTTGCGCGTTCCTATCAGCTGTACGATTGCAAAGAACTGCTGGTGACCATCATATTTCTCCTGTTTCTCCAACACTAACATGAAATGAAAGCCAAAACAAGACTGCATCATAACCCAGTCAACAGCACCAGGAAGATTAATGTCTGTAGCAAGGAACACTATATCTTCTCCCTGAAGCGTGGTAATGGACTTGTGTTGATGCATCAGGTGTGGCATCACGGCATCCAGAGAACCTTGCCACTTACACGAAGCACCAGGACACGGGCAGGAGTAAGGCCTGAACTCGCACAGCTCCTCGTGGTCTGCTTTTTCTGTGTGCGGCAGAGTTATCTCGCAGCCGGAAGAGGCGTATTTACACGGGAATAGTACGGAATTGGCAACTTTCTCCATAGCCAGGTTACGAATGGAGCCCAGCGGGCCTCGGCAAGTTGGACAGCACGTAAGTTTGGGGCGACAGTTGCCACAAACAAGATGGCCGCTCTGACACTGGAGAATTGGTGGCAGCACATAGTCAAAACACACGGGACACTCAAAGAGACTCGCCAAGTCATTGTTGGACGCTGTAGTGCCCGTCAGGGCAGGCACCCTCTGCGACGGCGTGCACTTCGAAGTACCTGTAGGTAGTGCCGTAGCAGTCTGACGGCTCATTTCTGTAACACAAGAGAGAAAAAAAAAGAATGAGTTTCTAAACACATTCTGTCTTCCTCTGCATACGTACTGCTTTACAAAGGGGCTTCAAACAGAAGCAAAAAACCCACCTAATGCAAACCGCAAATGCGTTACACGCAGAGCGTCAGCTGTGCTGCAGGCAATACAGACCCTTGCAGGACACGCAAACTGAGCAAGTGAAGAAGTTCTGCTAATTACTCTGAAGTGGAATCTACCCATTGGAAGCTGCAAGGGAGATGAGTAGGGATATGCTAAAACCAGAACTGAAATCCTCAGAGCAGTTTGCTGTTGGTTTTAATACTGCGTTTACGAAACACTCCACCCAGATCACCTGCGTGTAACAACTGGAGCACGATGGACAATTTTAAGGCTGAATTTTAAGTTGCTGTGTATTTAATGAGATAGATATGACCTTCTCAGTAATCATGTTTACTGGATAATTCTTTAAAAAAACCTGAAAAACAGTAGCAAGGAAAAACCAAGCTAAGAAGATTACGGCACTGTTTTTTCCCAGGATAGGACAGCGACTCTTCATTTTCATCACTCTAAGCCCCATAGCTTGTAAAGCGCATCTGTTGCTTCAGCTTCCTGAACTAAACCATTTGTTAAGATACCAGAGAAGAAATACAAAGCAATTATTTTATTGAAATTCCCAAATAAGGCAAGAAATTCGAAAGATTAAGTGTGAGAATCAATTCTGACACAGAAGTACTCAAATCCTTCCAGCACGCTGGAGAGGCGCTGTCAATCGGCAAGCCCCCCACATTTAGCGTCGTTTCTCCCACAGCTGCTCATCCCTGGACGAGAGAGCTCGCAGCAGCACTCTGCGCGCTTCCGCTAGACGTGCACTGTTCAGGGCACGAAGCGAAGGAACTGAGAGATTCCAACACGTGGAATTAAGTTATCCCTTGGCGGCCAAGAAGGGATCGTAGACAGGCAATGTCAAATTCTCCTGCAGAAGCACCTCTCCCCGTTCCAGAGCCAGAAAACCAGCAGTGCCTGCGACTCGGTATTCAGTCACTGATTTTATGAGTGCAGTGAGAGCATCCCCTCACCCTTCCGAAGTGTTTCCCTTCAACTACTTTACACACACACATTTCAGACAAGTTTGCGTGTGCTTCACCCTACCTGCGCCTATCCACCCCGGCCCAGGGATCCCAGTAACCCCCGGACAGCACTGGGGAAGCCCCCGTCAGACCAGTTCCCTCGGCCGCCTGAGGCGCTGGGGGAG
This sequence comes from Tetrax tetrax, assembly GCA_009806455.1. Classification (NCBI taxonomy): domain Eukaryota; kingdom Metazoa; phylum Chordata; class Aves; order Otidiformes; family Otididae; genus Tetrax; species Tetrax tetrax. The sequence goes on from WHYT01014973.1 coordinate 166,892, forward strand.
CTCTGGTTTGCCCAGTTACGCCTCCCACAGCCCGTTCGTCACTTACGTTAAGTGACCTACAGATTTTGCAAAAGACCTCATGCACAGACGTACTTCCCGCTTCAGCTTCCTAAGCTGCGGAAGTGCTAAAAAACCCCAAAACACAAAAACAAACTGTAGAGCCCCGTTTTATCGCCGTTTCTGCGGGTGACCAGCCGCCACACGCACCCTCCGCAACCCAGGACCATGACACCGCCCCGGAACGGCTCCCCGCGCTTCCCCCGCCGCGGCCCGCCCATTGGCTGCCCGGCGCAGGCCCCGCCCCGCAGCTGCACCGCCATTGGCCGCTCCGGCGCAGGCCCCGCCCCGTGCGCGCGCCCCCGTGTCCCGGGGACCAGGCGCCGTCCGTTCCGCGGCACACGCCGTCCGTTCCGCGGCACACGCCGTCCGTTCCGCGGCACACGCCGTCCGTTCCGCGGCACACGCCGGCCGTTCCGCGGCACACGCCGTCCGTTCCGCGGCACACGCCGTTCCGCGGCACACGCCGTTCCGCGCAGACACCCGCCAGCGGCGGCTCCGCTCCCGCTCCCGCTCCCGAGATAACGGCACGGAACCGCCACGGAGCCCGCTCGGAACTCTGCCGCCGCCTGAGCTGGCCCGCCCGCTCCCGCTGCTCACCCACGCGAGCGGAATTCTCCTTTGAATGAAGGCCACTCGGTTTCCCAAAGCGTAACAGCCTCAAGGAACAGGCAAGACCAACGGACTCGGGACAACGTCCTTCAGTCTCTAAAATATTCCAGCAGCCTGGGGACAGGAGAGTTGGAAACCAAGCCAACACGCCCGCACGAGGCGCAGGCAGGGCTTGGGAAAGCTTCGGCATTACGGAATAGGGATGGCAGGGAGGTGGAAGTACGGGCTTCGGTGGGGCAACGGAAGAACACGCCGCAACGAATTGTTTTGGTCACACACAAAGCGAGGCTACAGGATGTGAGGAAAGAAGAGTATCTTTAAAAACGCTTTCCTGCTACTTGAAATGCAAGTCCCGTTCAAGGAAGACCGAGGAAGCTTCGATCTGCAGCATCGCACGCGCAAACAGCGCCCAACCGCTGTTAACAAAAAGCACTAACTCACTGCTGCTTCACCCCCACGCGTGCAATATACATCCCCACCAGCTAAGAGCCAAAAAGCTTCCAAGCAAAACAGAAAAGCGCAACAAAACCAGCGCAGAAGTGGTTGTTGAGAAAGCAAGCGAGTTCTGAAGTGCCTGAAAGGCGCGCTGGCTTCCTCTCCTGCAGCAAAGCAGCCGTCCCCAGAACACACCCACCTGCCCTTCGAGGTCAGCTAACGCCGTGGGCTCTTCGCCACGTACGGTGCCTGAAGAGAGAAAGCCTTTGAAACCCCAGACAGGTAAAAAAAAAAAATCAGTGAGAACGGGAAAACGTAATCAATTCACCGTTCAAAAAGCTCTGCCGAGGTGCAAGACATTTCTGATCCTTCAAAGGACTTCGCCGCAGACACCACGCTAGAAACCACATCTCTCTGAAGTGCGGGGCACCTTTGACAAATTCAACAACAGCCACTTCTCCAAAATCTTCACTCGTATCAAACAGATCAGACTTGGATTTAGTATTTTAGTTTGCTTTGGAGAGGGTAACTGAATATTAGTTTTGGGAAAAAACCCACAAAACTTCTGTATAGTCATCTTAAAGGCTGGAAGGGGAAAAAAATCTCATTATATAATGCTGAAGAGCAACACAAGGACAGAAAAAAATGCCTTCTTGCAAGTGTCTATATGTGATGCAAGAAAATCTTTTTTTCAATCACATTTCAGAACTAATTGAATTCAGCGACTTCCATTCAAAACACATTCTTACAGCCACGAACAAAGTAATACAAAATCTTTCAACGTTTTCCACTGTACACTCGTATTTGAAAATGAGACTTTTTGTAAAGCAATGCCCTGTTACAGAGCACCGGCAACGCGAACGCCTTGTGACAGCGTTCAAAGTTGTGAAAAACGCTGACAAGTTCCTTTCTTCCAGATGTGATACGAGCCAAAGAACGCCAAAACCCAAAAGCTAAAGGAACTGTCGAAAGTACTCATTGAACAGGTGTAAACAACAACTTAAAGGAAGAGACAGAAAGATTAGCCAATGCCATCAGATATTTGTACAATTTGATATCCATAACTTCACTATTTTTAAAAATACGACAAAGAATAAATTGAAAGGATTGAAGAGTCACCGGTGTTTCCGCGGTGGCTGAAAGGCGCGTAACAGAAACAAGAGGGGGGTGTGTGGCACACGCGGTACCCAACACCATGCCCAAGAACCTGCGAGCGGCACTGACGCAGAAGGCCCCAGTGAATATTATCTTGAGAATCTAGGTAATTAAAAAGCATGCTTTGTTCCAATTAAAAAGGGGCACCAGTAGGGAACTTTCTCACGATTTTTCAAGTAGCTTTAGGTTAACTTTACGTTAAAAATTCTTAAGATACCATATTTTTGTAGAATAGCTGCTCAATTACGAAAAGTCTTAAACTGCTGAGGACATCATCTATAGCACTACGGAACAGCCAGCTACGCGTACTATTTCTGAAAATAATTTTCCAAGGAATCTACCTTTCCTCTCTCCCTTCTTGCACTTATAACCACCAACGTACAGCAAAACAGGAGGGAAACAGGTTTTAGCAGGCTCTGGTGAAAATAGCACGTATTACCACACTTCAGCAATCAAACACATAGAGCATTAAGTGTATTATGCACAAATGTCTCAGAGCAGAGCTTGTGATTTTTTTTTAAATTAATACTTTTAATTTCTATTTAACTTTTAAGACATTTTAGGGCCCAAGGTTTTTCCATTTCGAAGCCTACCGATTTCTCTTGCTCATCTCTTGGGAGCCGTTGGATCACAAAGGCCTGGCACGGTTAATATCGAACACACGCCCGCTCCAGCAGATCTGCCAGCGCTGGGCGCAGAAATGTACATCCCCGCGTACACACAGCCTCTGCACCTACTGACCTGCTTCAGAACCTGTAGAAAACAGTTAATGACCTCAATTATTAATCACCTACGTAACACGGTTTAGTCTCTAAACGCTCTGGGTTTGATTCATGAATGATGAATTTTTTCAACCCTCCCAGACACTGTTTTCTTTAGTGCCCTTAACTATATGCTGTTTGTTACTTCAGACACCTCTGGGCTTCTCTTTTCCTGCATAATAACCAAAAGCCAGAGCAATCTAATGGAATGGAATATTGTAAAACAAGACTAAAAAGAATTTACAAAATTGAGGCATGTCTCTCAATGATTTCCTTTTCCAAAATGCCATCTGTCCAGTTCATCTCCTTTTCATACAAAATTACAATTTAGACCACCCTGTAGTGCCCCAGCCTGCCTGAAACTGCAGGTAGTTTTTTCTTGCACCTCGAGACACTCCCTACCAACCCCTCTTTCCAGCTACCAGGAAAGGAAATCCCAAGGGATTGACACAATCATGGCATCAGTCATCCTCTTGAGGCTCCCTCTGCAGTGACCTCACTGACGCTATCGCACGCTCTTTTGTGTGATCCCCAACCGAGTCATCTCCAGTGGGCAACGCAGATCTCCAAACGCAACGCGTGTTACGCGGCGGACGCAGACACGACCAGCACTACGCAAACACAAACGGTATTCCTGTGCCCACCAAATTGCAGCGATCTGTTTCTAGCCCCTACAAAAACTTGAGCTCTGGCTGGTGCTGTTCTGACTCCTGCTTCCTCACCCTCGTGAGCTATTTCTCCTGCCCATCTACGCCAGAATATCAAACATCAAGCTAGGAGGTGGGTTTTTTTCTAGCTATCAAAGATTTTCTCACCAACAACTTTAAAATACAAAATTAAGCAGCACAGTGTCCTGTAGAAGATGTATGACAACTACATAAAATTCATATTAGCAACTACTACCAGGACTCTAGCATTCATTTTTAAATGCAACAAAGAACTTCATCAATTTAAAAAGGTGAATAACCCGTACTCTAGCCAACCAAAATTTTCCATATTCTAGAGAATCAAGGTCCAAGTTAGCATGGAATATTGAAGACTATTCTGCTGTGATACTCCGGTCTTGCAAAGAAAGACAAGCAGAGGAACAAAGTTCAGAGATGAAACAACTAACTGATAAACCCCAAATTTAGTTGTAGTTTTCTTTCTAGAATGGTCTGATCAATAGCAAAAATCTGCCTGTGGACCACTCTCCCTGTACTACGCAACATCCCAGCTTTCCCATGTCTTAGAAGTGTAAGTAGCCTTAAATGAGAAAACAGGTTTCCTTGTAAATTCAGACCATCAACAAACTGTACAGCAGAATAGGATGTTTATCTCCCCTGTCTTTTGAGCTTGGAAGGAGAGGAAGCATGAGAGAAAGCAAAACTTAGGGGAACTAGAAAGGAAAATCCTTAAGGTTCAAGGTATACTAAAATAAACTTATCAAATGCCACAGCTAGAAAAAGAAAATGCAGCAATGCATTAAACAAGCTGTAACAGAAGAAAATCTTGATATTTGGTGATTTCTTGTTGTAATATAAGAAAGTTAAGCTACAAACTAGCTAGTGCAACCATCTTTTCCATTATATATGGTTAAACAAAAATACAGAGAAAAATAATTATTATTTAACTACAAATCAAAACCAAACACTTGCATGAAAAAGATCATGGACCACTTCCAAACTGGACTTTGCTGTACTTTTCCTTTTTAAAACCAAGAAAATAACTTATCTCGCTGACACTGCCAAAGCCCACCCACTACGGAGGCATGAAGAGAGCGACACAGAAATACTGCACGAAGCCGCCGCACCGGAACTGGTGCTCTGGGACAAAAGGCTTCTCCGTTCTCCGTTCGCTAGCTCCGCGTCCTCGGCACCAGTATCGGCAGGCAGTCAGTGGCCAGAGCCTTCCTTGACGCCGGCCACCTGAACCTGCAGCACGATGAACCCCGGGAGGAACTCCAGCCCTTCTCAGACACCAACGTGAGCACGCCGCGCTGCAGCCCGAGCACGCCAAGAACTGAGATAAAGCAGAAGTAAAGGTTTCACAATAAAGGCGGCGGAAACCACAGAACCTAACAAAATAAAGAAAAGCTTCATATGAAAGCACAGACAACTGTATGTAAACAATAAATAACGGGGAAAACCGTTTTTATTTTGGTTTTTTTTAGTAATGTCTAATTTCCTTTCTCTGTGCACACTGAATTGAGCTGCAGCAGGATCATCTTCCAAGAATAATTCAGCCCCGTAACTTCTATAAACGCAGGCAGACAGCTACCTCTTTAAAAGTTCCAGACATCGCATGTTGTGGTAAAAAGTAAGGCAGGCATACAGGAGGATCAGCTACAAAGTGAATTAGTAACAGCACCAGAAAGAAAAGCAGGTTATTTTTTATGCTGTAACATATACTACCATTCAGAACTATGTAAAGCAGGAGGCACTTAATTCTGTTCTACAAGATATCGTAGATGGGCTCTGTTCGCAATTACACAAAAAACAGTTAAAAAATAAAATAAAATAAAATAAAGGGCGGGTGAAGCCTCTGTAAATGCTAAAAGGAAATCGTACCGAGTGTGACAATTTGGGGGCTGTGTTTCTCTCCTCGGCCTGGTTTGGCAGAACCTGTATTCTTCAGCGCATACTGTAACTGCCACACAATATTGCATCACCACTGCCGTGCCTGTGGCAGGCACGGGAGGAGGGCGTGGCGTGGAAGCGCCTACCTTAATTCAACACGGCTACACCGAAAGAACTACCTGCACTCTGGAACGTCTTCACAGACTAAGCCTTTCTGCAGTAACGATTCCAATTCCATTTCAAAACCTATTTTATGCTCAATGCTTTTCCTGCATAACTAAATAGCACTCAGGAGCAGACCCCACCAAGGAGGACCTGGCCTATAAAAGAGACTGATGATGACACAAAGCTGCTCTGGAGGAGGAGCCAGGACAGGATTACAACTGTTGGCTATTTTTATAAAGATTTCTCCATCTCCTGCACGGTTTCAGTTCATACGTATTTCTACCTTAAGTAAGAAGGCACTTCTGCGATCCTTAATTTGTTCTGTGCTCCTGTCGGCAGCCCTGAGGAGAGCGGAGCCCTGTGAGGAGCAGCAAGCCGACTCTGGAGGGCACGCACAGGGGAGGGCTGGGAGAGCCCAGACACCCGTTTCAGAGCCCAGATCTCGGTGCCCCACGGTGTACAAAACATGACACATGCACAGAAGTACATCCAGCGCACAGCGTAGTGACACTACAGGCCTATCTTTTAGCTCACCAGAAACTGCTAGGTTCTCAGAACTTCTAGTAACAACCAGCGCAGAACCTCTAGTCATTTTGAGGGAGAGCTTTTCAAGTTGGTTGGTTTTTGGTTTTTTTTTTAAATCGAGGTATTTAATCTTCAGAAGCAAGAATACTTACAAGAATGTCAGATGAAAATTATGTTTTTAATTTTTCACATACACACAACACAAAGAGAATAAAATGCACATTTTAAACGTAAGGGATCAAGTCCAGATTTTTAAAATGGTCATGTCTGTATTTTGGAAGTAAGATTTTTCCTATTATGGACACCTAATTCAAAAGGAAAGCAATGGAAATCTAAGATGGGACACAGGCTTTTGTATTTTATCCATATACCATGGGTAGAAAATAAAAAGCACTGAAATTACTTACACTGTAACAAATACAAGACCTTAGCAGAAGTGCCAAAACACAGCAGCATTTTCACATTTCTGATGGTTCAAAACTTTTCAGTACTTCATTTCTTTACATTCCAATCTCCTGCCTTTTGCTTCTAGCATCCATTCCTGGAAGTACATGTGCCTCCTTTAAAACCAATACTGTTTGCTTAAGTGACTTAAGCTTCTTCCGCTCATCAGTTCTGAAACAACTGTTTCTGTAGTATTGTTGCACAAGGATTTGAATGCCACCCTTAAAAAAATCATTTTTAAAATTGTGATTACACTGTTACTCCACTTCTCAAGCTTGGCTGTCGACAAGTCTGCCACGGCCACGCTCCTGCACAGAGCAGGAGTTCTACTGCTTTTCCTGAAAACATCAGATTTAGAACGTGGCTTTATCTGACGAATACGAACGCTCTTCCAGTAAGCATTATCAACCTGAGGCACAGCAAACAGAAACACGTTGAACTGCTTATTCCTCAGACCACCATGTGACATTAAAAGATTGAGCATTCCTTGAAACCTTTAAAAAAAAAAAAAAAAAAGATTACTGGTACTAGAGCACTGTGGCATGGGTTAGTTCCTGCTCCGTCACAAGTTTCTGAGTCACCACAGGCAAGTACTCCCCTGCCTTTTACAGGTTTTAAAATACCATAAGTAGCTGTGAGTCTCAGAGATTAATGCAAAAGGGAATGAGTTGATAAGGATACTAAGTTAACTCTGTAGACCCTATTCAAACTTACTTCAGGTTAGTAATAACTAAGTATAACACACTGAAGGACACCACGTTACATTATTTAACATCTCAGTTTTTACAGTCAGCAATAGTCAAACTTCCATCACTGTTTGCTTTGCAACTCCCGCTCACATATGGATAACTACCCTCTGTTCATGGCAGTGTTTTGTACATCAAAGAGACAAATTAGGGACACATTGGCTACACCCTTCTCACTAATTCTACTGCGTCCAATCTGAAGGCCTCCTTCTGAGACATCAACCCCATATTTTATGGAAACCAAACATTCTTTCCTTAGAGGGATTCTTGTATTGCCAAAAGAACTTCCTCAGCTTTCTTTGTGAAGATCCAACTAACCAGCTTTTGAAGCAAGTTATTCAAATTCAGCAGAAGAAGAGCTCTCAGGCAAGAGAATTATATGTTCTTTTATCGTCATCAAATTCTGACCAGGTATATCTCAAATGCTAAGTAAAATGCCCTCACTACTTCACTTATTTGTATTGCTTGGGAAATGCTTCATGGCACACAAAATCAAAATTCAGCCATCACCACTGGGCAGTCAGGCGTGAGTCTCCATCAGAAAATAAAACACAAGATACTATAAATGATTTGGAAATGACAGGGGCAGATGTATCTTTCTGCTACTTCATGCCCTCTTTATCAGCACTTTCTAAATTCAACACCTATCGCTATGCCTTCTCCACAAAATACTGTCCTCTCTCCTGTTGCGTAATTAAATAAAAATCTGAGTCTACGTTGCAGTGCTGCATCTCGAACACCAAATGTTAACAATGACACGCTATCTAGAGCATAACTGTAAACTTCAGTACTTTTTAGACTTTTTCTTTTACAGGCGTGTTACAAAAATATATTGGGCTGAAAGATCAAGCATTCAAAACCTAGGAAATAATAAATGTAAAGTTTCACAGGCAACCCTAGGTCTATTTCCTCACATGCACATTAAGGAACAGCCTCCATGAAATAATCTTTTTCCCCACACTCAACTCCTTTAGTAGATGAGCACTTGTACATCCATGGAATAATTATGACTGTACAAGGAACAACCTTTTCCTTAAATGGAACATTTGATTTTAAAATAAAGCTGTTTAGGGCAGTAGCTGGTTTTAAGACACATAGAAGTGTTCTTAACATCACTGCTTTACAGGGGCTGTTTTAGAATAATGTCCGTCTCAACTTCTACTATGGAATGCATACTTTTTATTCGTAAAATTTCCTTTCTAATTATTATACTTGACCTAGCACAAAGCCAGACTAGAATTTTACAGCACATCATCAACATCTGCCAGCCAAATTATTCCCTAGTCACACCTGTGCAACCAGTCTTCAAATTACATCCTTAACTACTTGTGTAATCACCCAGCTATCAGCCACAGAGAGCCGAACCCTACACGGATTAACTCTCAACTGCCTCGACACCTTCATGCACAAAAAAGGGGAAAGAATTCCTGTGAATAAGTCACTTTGTGACGCTAATGATTTCATATATATATATATATGCACATATATTTCAAAATAATCAGCCATTCAGAAATCAAAGTACCAGTTGAGCAGAGGATTTTCACAGCTTTTACAAGATGACACCCATGCATGTAAGGAGGAGGGAAGGAACAAGACCTAAGGCTCATATATAGGCAAAAGTCAACAAGTTTACATGAATTTAAAACCTAGCTGTAGTTAAACATGAGAAGTTCATGTGGTACACCTTAAAGTGGGGTTACCTATGTATCAACACATAAATGCATATTAAAGAACATTAAAATATCCAATCATAAGGCTAGCAAAATCTGAGTCCTACGTCTGGTAAAAAAAAAAAATCAGGAGCTAGTGAGGTTTCTGGGGAAAAAAAAAATAAAAAAATAGCACAGCATATTCACAGATCTGAGGATAGGATTAAAGTCCTGCTTCTGAACTGATACACTGAGTCATAGTCGTTATCTTTCAAAGAGAAAGTAGCAACTTCACATGTTTTAAAGGTTCCCAAATATGTTAACAGCACTTTTGAGAACTGCTCAGTTACAATATCTCTTAAGAGCTTTTAGAGACTATTACAAACAAGGTTCATCTATAGCACAAAGAACAATCTACCAGACAGAGGCCCCACGGCTCCAGGCACGCACACACGGGATGTCAGAGCGCAACTCCACCATTTCTACAGCAAAGAAAAATAAGCTGCCACCAAAAGGAATGGCTGTGCTGCCTGCCTCTTACCCATTCGGGTTTTTTTATTTTCTCTTTAAGGTAATGAATTCAGCCAGATCAGCCTTGCACAGCCAGGTGGGTGCTTACACTGGCACACCAGGCAGACACCAAAACCAAGCTGGCAGCGGAGGGCGAGACCATTCTCCGAAAGCCTGCCCTCACCCTGATCCCCCCGCACACCTCCCGCAGCAGCACCACGCAGCAAGCTGCTCCGGGAAGAGAACCCAGTAACAGTTACCCATTCCTCACAGGCAACTAGTTTTCAACTAAACTTGGGACTAAAACTGGCCCAGATCACATTGGTGACAGCAGCACTGCAAGTTACCACTGGCAGCCTGGACGGAAACTGGCCTGTACCCGGGCTGTGCCACAGCTTCTCCGGCGCTGCATCTTCTATTATTTCTTCTTTCCAAACACGGATGTGTTAACAGCAACTAACCACAGATTTCAGAAAAAGGCTAACTGCCTTTTAGAAAAATCAGAGGAAAAACTAACCTTTAAAACCCACTTCAAACCTACATCACATACATGTTGCACAAAGCAACACGGACCGAGATTTACAAAGCAGAACTTAGAAACTTAATATTTCAGTTATCATCCCCTTGCAAAATGCAGAAGACAGAACCTTCGCTCATGAAAGATCTGTAATACAGAATAAACAGAAACAAGAAAGATAAGCCTTTTAATACACCTATATTTCTAAGCTAGACACCAGCTCTAGCAATTTTTACATAAAGGAATTCATTTTGAAGCTTTTCCTCCTCTAATATAACACTAAATTGTTTTAAAATACTCCTACTCCAGTTAAAACCTTTTCAACCTTCTGACAACCTGTACATTAGCAAAATTCAACACACAATTTTCCTTCGTATATAGTTTTCCCCTGACATATTTCATCTGAATACTTACTTGAAAATAACTCTTTTAAAAGTGTGGCATTCTAAACGCTCCTCCTTGACAGCATTCAACAAAACAAATGTAAATACTGAAAAGCCACCACGGTCCTTCATCAAAGACTAAATGAATTTTTGCTGCATTTAGTACTGTAGGAAAGAACTTTAAAATATTAACTTAAAGAATTTGTGCCACACAAGTCAAAGTTCAAGGAACTTGTTTCACTTTAAAGGAGCTGATGACTAATTCTTTAAGCAGCAGAAGTTATCACTACACTCTCCTTGGTTCCCTTCGTATCTCAGCAAGGTCATCAATTGTTACAAGAAAAGATACAAACCTGTTTCTAGACAGGGCAAACAATAAAGGAAATGGCCAACAACTCTCTGTAGATGAATTTGTTGCACTTTTAAAATCAATTTCCCTGTAGGAAGAGATCCACAGTATTTTTTTAAAATGCATTTCCAGATGCAAAAGGACATATAGAGTCTTCACCACTCTAAGAATATTTCACTTCCCCCCTGAAAACACAGCCAGCCCCAGCTTCTGTATTCAGCTTCTCCAAAGAGAAACAAGTCAAAATCAGAAGCACACCATTTGGTTAACTGTAATTATCCAGCACTTTATCTGATTACAGTACTGCAGAATTAGTAACCAAATCTCTCGTTATTCCTCTGATAACACAAAGAATCACCGTTTTATCAACTAAGCCAAACAGGCATGAATTTAAAATAGTTATCCCGGGCATCACAGAAACATAGTACGTAGTCTGGATTAGAACTAGAAAATAGATACATATATGAAGTGTGGCGTAAAACCTAAGAGAATTAACAGGGCATTAATGCCAGGTTTTGTCTTCTCTCTCTACCTGGTACAGTTAACAGCTCTATAGCACGGTATAAAACAACCCCGGTCAATGACTCGGGAAGATTTTTCTAACATGCAAGTAAGTACTAACAGGAAAAACTCAGGTAAACCTGCAGGTAACACCACAGTTTTTACATGTATCTCTCAATTTCCAGTCCATGATACAATACTGTACTCAGAAAACATACACCACAATTGCATTTTCATCCTGACATTGTACATTTAAGACACGAACAGTACGTGCACTTTGAAAAAGAGCAAATTGCTTACAACCCATTTTCTTACTAATGAAACAAAACATTTCATTAAAGTAACAATATGGCTCTACCCGCCATGTGTTTCTGTTGGAGTCAAAAGATCAAAAGTCAAAAAATCTCTTACTGCTCTTTTTTTAATCACAACTAATTTTCACTTTTATTAATGCTGATTTTCCTTCAAAAACCACAGCAACAAAAAAAATCCAGTAGAAGGGATCTCCTGCATCTACGATGTCCGCGATGTCTCAGGCTGTAACTTCGGAGCAGAGATCCCACCTTTCAGGTCCCACGCAACGGCTGAGGTGAGCTAGAGCTTGCCAGTGCCCCTGCAGCAGGCAGCACTAGCCCGGGGTGCAGGTACCTACACCCAGCAGCTGGAAACACAATTTCCACTTTGGCTTTCTGCGCCACAACTGCAGAAATGAGCTCCCGACGTTCCCGAATTTCAGACACCATTGGTTTACCTTGACTAATCTGCTTCACCTTAGCTCCTGAAAATGAGACAACTATTAAGGCAAAACACATCCCGACAACCTATTTGGCAAAACCCAGTCCAACTTTCAAAGCTGACAGTGACAAGACCACAAACACTATTTAGAAGCAGAAAAACAAAGCAGCGCTATTCTAACAAAATTAAGAACACCATGTTTCTCATAGGAGTTGCACATACGGCCTCCCAAGATGTTTTATGTGAAGACCAGAGTTGGTAAAACCATCCTACGAGATTTCTTTGAGTTTTCAGACCAAGAAGACTTGTTTTTACACGAACACGTTCACGCTCCCCCCTCTTCCACATGAGAAGCATGAGGTGTCTTGGACATATGAGCAGTACCTCTCTCAATTCACACTAAGCAGACAGCAGCAGCTATACTCAAGCCTAAGTATGGAAAGTACTCGTGTTATTTAAAACATGTACTTTCCTCAGTTCACACCTCCTGAGCCGGAGCCGAACTCCTCCGGTACAGTCTAATCAGACCATAGCATTTAAACCTTCCAGTAGACATGACAGATTAAGGCACAAGATACTTTGTCATGACGTGCACTTTCAGGACCAAAATGTTGCTCATTTCACCAGTTTCAGAATTCCTGGGTCACAACAGATTCCTACAACTGTACCACTGACAGAAGACCCTTATCCTTGTGTATAATTCCTGTATAATTTCACTGCTGTGAAAAGTGCCAAAGCTATTTAAGAACATTAGTTTCCGCTGAAATTACCGCAATTCTCATGTCTAGCACTCAATTTTTACATCAACGTTACAGCGTAGAACTAATGACAGAAGTAGAACCAATCAATTTATTCTTTAGGTATGCTCCCCAAAGTCATTTTCTGCAACAGATGGTGAGTCCAGAGATCCAAGTTTTAGCCTCTGTATTAGTCCACCTGTATTCTGATACCTCAAATCTTCTTGAGGACCAGCTTGAAGAACTCAAGAGTTGAGAAGAGTCCCTTCCATTCTCCCTCCCCTCTGGAATGCACTGTGCTAGTCTCAGTTTAGAAGGGAGATAAACAGACAACTGAAACTATGTCCCGTGAGTGGAATATCCCGTGTCCTTCGTGACCTAGTCCAATTAGCTATGATCTTCCTAGCATCCACTCATCTGCCACATTAAATAAACTAAGTCACTTTACTCATACGCTAAATAAATAGATAACCTGCTTAGTAGAGAGAAAAGGTAGTATTCACCCAGACTGGCCGAGAAAGAGACCGAAGAGAGAATATCTAAGAAATATCGTATGTTTACAGTTACAAATAAAACTGGAGCTTGTAATAAAAGTGCCACCAGTCTAAAACTGCAAAACAAACTTGGTTCTTCTCCTGAAGAAATACTTCGGATGCTCTGCCCTTCGCTACGAACGCTATTGTTTCCTGTCCTTTTAAAATCGTGGCGAAGGGGAAAGAACGGAAGGTCTCCAGCCTTTTAATCTCGCGGGGGAAGCCGTGGGACGCGCAAGAATCTCCCCCACTCTTTGCTCTCACCGGATTAGAGACGAGGGAGACGGCAGCCCTCCCAGGAAATGTCAGAGAGGGGCAGCCGGCGGCCCATTTACTCCGGCAACCTGTTTCCCGCGGCGGCGGGGCCCGCCGGGGGCGCGGAGCAGCAGGCCGCCCCCGCCTCCCCCCGCCGCCGCGGCCCAGCTGACCTTCGCCGGGCCCCGCTCCGCTCCCGCCGGCACAAAGCGCACCGCGCGGCGAGGCCCGGCCCGAGGCCGAGCCCACAAAGGGGCAGCCCCGCGGCCCGGGCCCTCCGCAGCGGCCGGGCCGGGCCGGGCCCCGCCGCCGCCTGGCGCACAATAGCCCGGCAGAGGGGCTCGGAGCCGCCGCTTCCCTGCTCCCCTGGGGACCCGCAGGCCCGGCCGGGGCGAAGGGCCCGCCGCGCCTCCCTCCCTCGGGCCAGGCTGCCTCAGCCCCCGGCCGCCGACAGGAAACCGGACGCCCGAGCCGCGCTTAGGCCGCGGCGGGGCCTTGTCCCGAGTCTCCTCTGCGGCCGCCGCGCCGGCCCCCCGCCGCCGCACCGGGGCCTTCCGCGGGCGGCAGCCCCACGCGGGGCCGGGGCCGGGGCGGGGAGAGGGGCCCCTGCGAGGCCGCCGGGCCTGTCCCTCCGCGGCGCGCTCACCTGTGGGCGCTGGGCTGGGCGGGACCCCG
>WHYT01014974.1:0-38234 GCA_009806455.1 Tetrax tetrax
AAAAAAAAAAAAAAAAAAAAAAAAAAAAAAAAGGAGGGGAGACGGGAGGAATCTCTCCATGCCCTTTCCCTTTTAGGCTAAGTTAATGACTGGAAAGCATATCCTTTTTTTTTCAGCTGAGAATTTGTAATGGAAATGCTGACAGAATCTCAGCTACAGTGTCACTGGAGTTTGCCTCTGTAATGAGGAGCTGCAAACAATCCCACATCCAGCACAATTTTCTCTCTGAACGGGCTAAAAGATGCACTGTCCTCACCTTCAGGTCCAGTCTCTGTCCTGAAGAAAAATTAGGCCAGCAGAGGAGTTTTGCAGCTGTGGTTACGCATATTTCTGTTAAGGCCAGCAGAACACTCAGAGCACTCAGGTTAGATACTAGGAATAATTTTTTTTCACTGAGGGTGGTGGAACACTGGCACAGGTTGCCCAGAGAGGTGGTGGATGCCCCATCCCTGGAAACATTCAAGGCCAGGTTGGATGAGGCTCTGAGCAACCTGATCTGGTTGGAGATGTCCCTGCTCTTTGCAGGGGGGTTGGACTAGATGGCCTTTGAAGGTCCCTTCCAACTCTAACCATTCTATGATTCTAACATTCGCAGAAGAATCTTCCTAAAAGTACCCAGAAAATATGTAGTGGAGCCCCTGTCTTTGTAGTTTAAATTTCTTCTTTTTGTGCTTTGTGTGTAAGGTTTTGGTCCTAATGCTTCAGTTTTCCTTGTGGGATTTCTTTGGAGAGAGCTGTGGACTGGAGAAAGAATTTTTGTTTGTTATCCCATTAAAAAAAAAAAAGGGGGAAGAGGATTTTCATGAGCAGTTATGGGGTAAAAGTTTATGAAGCACTAAATACTGTTGTGAGTGCTGTAACATAAAGCTCTGTTTTGTTCCTTTAGCACATCATAAAGTCATTCCGCTCGTGGAGAAAATTCATACTACTCCCTTCCTCTCTGGCCTGTTGGATTTTCCTGTTTTCTTTGGGGCTGTTAGGACCAAATGCTTTCATTTATTTCACTCTCTACAGTAGAGCAGATTTATAGACAAATCCGAAGGCTGGTTTACAATGGTTATATAGCCGGTAGCATGGAACGGCACCGACGCAGAACCCTGGAGTGGACATGATTTACATGTACGCAGCGTGTAAACTGCTCAGCTTCTCTCTGGCTGAAAGCAGGGTGAGTTAGACCAGGGAAAGTTATTGCAATGGCATTACTCATTTCAGAGTGGGTGTTTTTGGCAGTGAGGATACAGTGGGCGTGTTATTTAATATTGCTCTGTGTCAGTGTCTCCCTCATTAAAATTGAGGTATTCCACAGCCTTTTAGACTATCGGGATGGAACTAGACAAAAACTGCAAAAACTAAGATTTCCTGGGAAACCCTGGGGAAAAAAAAGCTATGCCTAACATTGAAATAAATGTGTATCAGAGAGTTATTTTGCCAATCAATTTTATGAAATTTATTTTGAAAATAAAGTTGACTGGGCAATTTTTAAAACCCTTTAGCTCTAAAACATTGTACTGTACTTCTAGCTATAGATCCCTGGAGTTTTTAATGGATTTTTTTTTTTCAATCTGTATACAGCATTTATTAGTATCTATTGTTGGACTGTATTTATGATATTTGCAATAATTTTTGATAGCAATATGAGAGATCTTGAGGTTACTTACAGAAACAGTCTGCTGTTTTCTTGATTTTAATAATCCACACAATTTTTTGGTGGTGAAAATGATAGCTGCAAGTGAGAAAATGATGCGTATGATGTGAGCTGGAGTGGGGTGACACCTCATTTAAAGACATTGTGAAGTTTTAGACTTCTGACAAATAATCCAGACTTAGCACGTGAGACATTAGGATGGTTGACTTGATTGTGTGGGATAGATTCAAGCTCAAAGTTTTGTGGTGGGTTTTTTTTTTTGTGTGTGTGCTGTTTAACACCAGTCTGTTGTATTGTAGTACAACCGCTACCAGCGCTATGGGGCCGAGGAATGTGTGCTGCAGATGGGAGGAGTGCTGTGTCCAACTCCCAGCTGTGGAGCAGGATTGCTGCCTGAACCAGGAGTGAGGAAAATTCGATGTGAACCAGGCAACGGAATAGGCTGTGGGGTAAGAACATACATTTTCCTACCAGCGGTGTGGAAAACAGTTGCTATTGTACAATGTTAGAATAAGGGGGGAAATGTTTGTGGTTTGTTTTTTGTTTGTTTGTTTTCCTTTTCCATCAGTGATTCTGAATTGCCCTTCATACCAGAGTGGGATACTGGATCTCAATATACAATTTAAATAGAGCACCATGGCTTAGGAATGATGACTTCATCGTGTCCATTCTAGATTTATTTGCTTTGTTTGGTTTAAGAAGTTGCTGAGTAGTTACAGTAAGAAATTGAACTGTGCAAATGACAATCCAAATGCACTTTGACTTTCTTCTCCTAGCACTCAGCAAAAATGAAGAGGATTTTGAGCAAACCTTTTGGTATTATATTAACACCTACTTTCTTTATAAGTCATAGAAAAAGGGGAGAGAGTGAATGACCAGTCTGTGATACTGCAGTGACATTGGCTATGCATTTTAAGATATATGATGAAAAGAAATATAGAAATATTTTTGTTTTCTCATAAAAATTGCTTTTAAACAGGGAGAATCTATAATTAATGATGAATTTCTGGAAAACAAAAACAGATGATGCTTTTTTTTTGCTAAGAGGTTAGATCATATGGATCAGTGATTTTTTGGCAGTAATAAAAACAGATACCTTACAAGAATCAAGCTTTGGTGGAAATAGAAATATGTAGAAAGAAAAAAAATTATATATATATATATATATAAAAATAAAAAAAAAGAATCTATTAAATGTTAGGTCAGAGTGACTAACTGATGTTTGTACTAAGTGACTCTTTCCATGGTTGGTATTATTACTGAATACCATACAGGCTATGAGAGAAGAGAAAATATCTGTATTTATAAAATATTATCTTGCTCTTGCTGTTGTCTTTCTTGTGGAAAATGCACTTTTTATTGCAATTTTGATGTTGCCCAAACTGATACCATGGAAGAATAGCAGTTTGCCGAACTAGGAAGTCGCAGTAACTTGTCTTCTGTGAGTAGGTTAGCATCTGTCGACCTTGGTAAAACTTCCTCTCTGTCCATGCAGTGGTGCATGTAAAACAGAGTACTCCTCAGACGTACAGCAAATGCCCTGTAGATAAAGTGTACATAGAATAAAGGATTGATGTAGTGCCTGGTTTAGCAAAAACTGCTCTGTTTCCTTTTATGAACTTTGTGCTGTGCGTGCTAGTGACAGGATCTGTAGCCTTGAGTTTAACCTCACCCTTTGTTTTGGATTATGTCATGTCTTGAACATTAAGGGGTACAATTCACTGAGGCTGAAATAAAAAGCAAGAAGCTGGTCTCTAAGCCAAATTTTGGTAACGTTAAGGCCCTTCCTCAGAATCTACAATGGAGCAGGGTGAAAAGACATTGTCTTTCAATCTTTCTTTGTACCCTGAACAAATTATAACCTCAAGGAAGCTTTATTGTGGAAGGTTTCCTGTGGTGAGGGTCCTAGCACTGAAGTCAGCTGCCAGTGAGAAAGCTGGCTGAAGGTAAGGATCCACCTGCAAGAACACCAAGACAGTTAGGAAAGCTATTTATTCTACTCTGTTTTCTTCAGTCATTTTGAGTGTTTTCTATTCAGAAAGTTAAATTACAGTGGGGTTTTATCCAGACAAAACCTGGCCTTTTTAGTGTGAAGGCCATCCACTCTTCTTTGTGGAGTCCAGGAACATCCATTTCAGAGTGGGTTCCCTCACGAGCGTACAGAATGATTTGCAAGCTCAATAAAAGGTCCTAGATGAAGAGTGTCTCTCTTGTCCATCTAAATAAAGATAGCGAAAAATGCCTTGCAATACTTGTACAGCTTAGGTTAGAGATGCATTCCTTGTTGAAGCTGGCAAGAAAAGAAAGGAGGAAGGCAACATTAATCTGGAGATTCTCTACTAATATCTATGTCATCCTTTAAGCTCTACTTTAGATATGTAGAGTCTCTTTTGGGATATTTGAACCTCTGCCTTTGGCTAAAGTTCAGAGTTGATAACATATTGCTAACAGCAGAAGTTACATCTAACATTAATGGTCTGTTATTCACCCAAAAGCCCTTGCAGAGAAATAATTGTCTACTGCACAGAGAAAAACTGATTGTGCACGTCTGAATTGCAGTATAAGGGCAGCTAACAACTGTCAAGTAGATGAGGATTTTGATTAACTGATGAGATGGATCAAGGGAGGGAGAATGGAAAGATTTTCAAGACAAAGTTGAGACAGTAAATGAAAAGGATTTTTAGCAGCCATTTTAGAAAAGAAAATAGAGAACAATCTGGCCACCAGGGACTGTGGCAAAATAAATATTCCATTATTCACCAGAGAAAACAGGGTGAGGCAGTCCCAAACGTGTAAGGGCTCCAACCAAATTGAAAAGACCATTGAAAAATGAACAGGTAATGGAGCCAGGCTACGACAGAGACATTTTGCCTTCCTCGGTTTCCTTCTCTGGTATGTGAAATACGGAACTAGGATCTCTTTTTGCAAAGTCACTGTTATCGGTGTCAAAGCTAAATGTGAGTCTCCGAGAGAGTGCTCTGAATTTGCTAAAAGAGCCTTTGGGAAAGTTGCAGATGGTGGATTTTGCTTTGTCTCAGGAAATTTTGAAACAGCAGCATGTGAGGCCCAGAAACAGCCTGGGAAATATCTAGACAGAACTGTACCAAAAAGGTGAGAAATTTAAATTTAAGCATCCCCATATGTGCCCTCTGCAATGAGGCATTGCTATCTATTCAGGCTTGCAGGCAAAGAAATAGAACAAGAAGATAGATTTATTTTGACTTGAAAAGTAGCATGCAGATATCTTTTTAATGATTATGAATAGTCTTCACCCAAAGCCATGTTGCGGTACCACTGACTGACCTCACTCTTGCCTACTCTTTCGGAGTTTTTATCATGAGCTATAAACATTAATTGATTTACCAAGATATTACCATTATACGCTGTTGTTCTACCTTCATTACTATGCATCAGAACTATATTACTAACTTTTATTACTCAGACATAAAATTTTGACATATTTAATACAAGAGAACACCAACAAAACATAGAAGACAGTACATATTGTACCGGCTGGCCTGGGTACAGGAAAAGCTGTGGTAATCATGGCATACAAAAGCTTTATAAAGAAAGCATTTTTATCTTGTTTTATGTTATATTAACATATTATTTCCTACATATTAAACAGAAGTTTGGAGTTAAAGGCAGATTAGAATGGTGCACTGCTTGTTTATTTAAAAGTATGCTTGGTTTCTACACATACAGCTCATCTGTCTTGTAAAACGTCCACTGTCGATATCTTTCAGTGGGATGATAACTGACTAATGTGTGATTCCATCCCAGCCCTTTCTCCACAATGACATAAACATTGGGCAGCACGAAGTATCTGTGGACTTATCTCTTGGAATAGGGTGAGATGGGAGATAGGGGATACTGGAAACAGAGCCTCTGTCAGTCTTTTCCCCTTGGGTTTACTCATTCCTAGCATAGTCTATATGAGGAAGAAGGATGTATATCCAGAGATCCTCTGTTTTTTGATAATCCCTTGCTAGGAGACTTGACTCTTGAAGCTATAGCCAGATTCGTGTAGATCCTCAGACCACTCTAAACTATCCTAAGGTCTGGGCAACAATTTAAATGGTCTTAGGAGCAAGCTGTCATAACTGATGTTTTTCTAGCCCTTCATTCAGATCTTCTAATGTGAAACTCCAGTCCACAAATGAGTACTCAACCTTATTGTATTAAATGTGCAATGATAAAGGCAGTTTTGTAGCCTTGCAAAGGGTCCATAAAATTTGGTGTTATTTCACGTCTTTTACACCATATTTACTGTAGTGTGAGCGTAGTGCCATCGAAGAACATAAAGATTTCACAAAAGATGTGTTCCCTTCTAGGACAGGTGAAATTTTAAGGCTGCAGGTTGCAAGAGGTCCCTGAAATATCAGTAGATATAAATATCATGTCTTCCTTATAAATAGAATTCCTAGGCCATTGTATTACATAGAAGAAAATCCCTGAGGCTATTTCTCTCTTCCTAGCAATTTTTTCCCATTGATTTCTTCTTGCATTCTTCTTCCATAGCTAAGGAAGCACATGTCAAAAGCAATTGCAGTATATTTGTAGAATTAATAATTGTCTTCCTTTTCAGAAAGCTTAATAGAATAGAGGATACTCTAAAACAGTTACATGAGAAGCGCAATACATATTCCTGTTGCTTGCAAAGCTCTTCTTTGTGGTTCAATATCTCCTGTTCGTGCATTTTCTAGCATGCATGTTTCATCTTCAGTGATGTCTTTCTTAAGCACAATAATATGCATATAGGCAAACCCTGATTAATTAGGGAAAATACTTTATTTTGAGGAGATAATCTGAATTATAAAAATTCCAAACAACAAGTTCCTATTCACTTAATTTTGATAATTCAAGTTGTGTTTTTGTTAGTTGGGTGTGTCCTTCTAAACTTCTGGGATGATGTTGTTTATTTTAGGGGTTTCTATCTCAGTTGGAGTGCTATGTGACTGCACTCTGGGAGCTGAACTGGCAAATACTGGTTCAGAACTATTTCATATATATGAAAGTGCATAATAATTTGTTAGAGTACCCATCTAAAAGTGAAAAGCAGTTTCCACATCCATCAGCTATATGTCTTTTGTCAGCTCTAATGCTGAACTCTGTTGTCTGTTGTCACGATCAGCATGTACTTTCTCTGTCCCTTGTGTCTGGTCTTGGCACATGTTTCCATATATATTGCCTGATAAAAATGTTTGAAAGTCTGACTAACCTAAAAGACATTATTTTCAAACAGAGATATAGGTATAAATGTTTCGTTCAAGACATGTGCTTCACTTCTTGATTAGCAGTACCAGGAAAATTTTGAATGTTGTAAGGAGAAAATAGGCACCTTTAAAAATACTTCAAGATATAAAGATAGTCAATATGAGTAGTAGTAGTAATTCAAAACAACCTTTGAAGGTGTTGGCACTGAAAAAAAAAATCTTTCTGATTTTATAATCAGATGAATAAAAGGTCATGAGTGAAGAAGGGCTGTATGCACAATGATCTGAATTTTTGTCTCAGTTTTAAGACAGGAATGAAAGTTGAAGCAGGAACAGAAATAAGAGGCTCCAAGGTTTTGAAAAACAGAAGAATAATTCAGAAAAGAAAATACCTTGAGACTTTTGTGTCGTTTGTGAAATACTAAAATGGAAATAGGAGATAGCTGCTATCTAGTACCTGATGTAAAATTGAAGGGTTACTCTTTGTTATTACATTTCAGGTATCTGTCCTTGTTCCATATGTCATTAAATTTTTGCTTTTAAGAAAATTCACCAGAAAGGTATTACTGTGGATAAAGTAATAGCTGAAGATATTGCTGAGATTAAGAAACCAACTCACAGCAGGAGTGTTTTATAATGTTATATAGGGAGCTTTTTCAAGGGCAATGAAAATGAGACAGACATTTTCTATTATTGCTAAATGCTGAGTTGCTACCATTGCACCACAAGCTCTAAGCAGTAATCATGTATTGCTGTCTTCTATTGAGGTGGCACTCTAGCCTTTGGAAAGTGGAATTCCGTCTTGTTGACACATTATGCTTTAGTAGCTAAAAAAGTAGTTTCATTGCTAAAATGTGACAGACTTTCTTAAGATGACCAAAACTATTTTTGGATTTGTAGGGTTTTTTTCTGCTAATGTTTTACGTGGTTTAGAATGAACTGTAAAAACATGGGGCTTTTAAAGATGTGGTAGAATGTTGATGTTTTAATAAAATGTTTACCCCAGAATAGCAGTGTACAATTAGCAAGCTATTTATTACTGTCAAGGTGTGTTATTTCCATTGCCCATCTCTTGCAGTGCTGCAATTCATTGATGTGGTGACTGATGTGAAACTCAGCTGTCAGCAGTGAGTGGATAAAGCAATCTAGAGAATGTTTCTGTTATTAATAACATGGATAACATTAATTCACAGGACTAGTAAAAGCAAAACAAATACATTTTATAAGGAGAATAAATCAATTATTTGTGCTTGGTTCAGCAGGTAGAAGAATAACTGCTTTTTCCTTTACCTCCCAAATCACAGATAGCTAGCTGGTAAAATAATTAAGAAAACGACGTGTGAGTCTCTTCAGCTCTGACTGAGCTGGAGTTGAAACTTCATTACTCTTGCCTGCTAAATATCAGGAATATTATGGGAAGTCCCATATTATGTGATCAAATTCTGTATCCCTTAATTTATGGAGGGTATAGCTTTTCCCTGACTTCTGCATCATGCAGACATCTGGAAAATGGCTATTATACATGCACATTGCAAATTTTATATTGAATGTGCAGTGTCTTCAGTGTTTTGGCTTGATTTATTATTCTAGTAGCTTATTTAGTAGTTCACCATTTAAAATCTGTCATGTGTGGCCTGAGAAAGAAGGAGCAAGAAAGTGCAGAAAAGAGGTAGTTACCTGATAAAAGGATGGACGCTGCTGGTCTCTGTAATCTAGCATGAGAACATGCATAGAATAACATTGTATTTGAGTCAGGGAAATCGTAACATCCCTGGAAACGTTCAAGGCCAGGCTGGATGGGGCTCTGAGCAACCTGAGCTAGTCAGGGAGGTCCCTGCTTCTTGCAGGGGGGTTGGACTAGATGACCCTTGAAGGTCCCTTCCAACTCTAACCATTCTATGATTCTATGATTCTATGAAAATCAAATTCTTGCTTGTAAAGATAAGTCAAAACTGGACACACGGACCTAGGAACTAGAGAGGATAAAACTGGTCTCTTTGACTGTAAAGTAGCTCAGACTGGAATTTGTAAACCAATGTTTTGCAGAAGATAACCAGTCCCAATTTGTCTGAAATGGGAATGAGCTAAAATTGCAAATATGTGAGACCCATTTTAAATTGAAGGCTGAGAAAAAATAGGAGTCAGCTTTAAAATCACATTGGTAGTTAATTTTGGGATTTATCAACTCAATCTTAGTCCTTGTAAACTGCTAGATCAAACAGTCCTCTGGAAGAGTTCTTCATCCCTAGAGTTTTTACCAAACACTTTGTCACTTGTTCAATATTCAGATTTCAGAGCTGAGACTACCTGGGCTTCAAGTTTCTTCATCTGTGGAAAGAGAACAACAACATTTTACAGTAGATGAAATGCAAAAATGTGCACAATTGAAAATATCAACAGCCTACTGTAAATTGATTTTAGCATGAAGACTTGGGAAATCAGCTCCAGAAAAAGTACCTTCTCTGGTCAACTGTGCTTCCTTTTCTTAGAGTATGACATACTATGATGCTCACATCAGGATTAAACTGATCACCAAATCTGAAGGAGAAATCAAAATTTTCTCTCAGGTCTCATTGGCAGGGACTTGCATTCTGTGCCAAAGTTGGTGGATGAGCTACATACCATGTCCAGGAATTCTGAGGGCCTTTCTCACCTAGAAATTCCTTGTTATTGCAAGAGCCTCAGGCTTTGATGGCATCTTTGTCTCTATTTTGGTCTATGCCTGTGGCACGCTACAGTTTAGTCTCTTGACAACTGAAGTGCTCTTGTCTGATTAAAATAATTGGGCTCCATGTAGCAGTATCTGGGTGATAGTTAATGGCTTACGATGCTCAGGAGATTATATTAAATGAAGTTATAATTCTGTGAAGCCTTAAATATAATGGAAGTTTATGACCGGAGAGGACTCAGAACTACTTTTTTCTTACTACTCCTCTCCTCTTCAACAAAGTGCCTAGAAATATGTCTGACAGTCAGGGGACAATGTTTCATCATGTGGCCCATCAGGAAAGGCATGGAGTACAACAACAGGAGAGAAGGAGAAATAAACTGTTTATAGGAATCTCCAGTTAATTCTGCGTGTATGGGAAACTGAACTCTGTCTTCTGACTTCATATTCTGGTTACGTACAAGGTGAGATTTTTCTCCCTTTTATGATAGAGAGAGAAACACTGCACATGATGGAAAAGTGTAGCCATTTTAAACCAATCTGTATTTTCTTCAACTAATGGATTAAAAAATCCTGGTTTTAACAGTCTGTCCCAGACCACAACAGGTGCCTGAGCTTTCCTGCTTGTACAGTTTGTATACTGACTGCAGTTTTATGATCAGTAAGACGAATAAAAGTAAATTTTTAAATTAGTGGAATTAAGCATTAATGGAAGACTTGGTACAGATAAACAGATCTATCATTGAGTCACTGGAGGAGGAACAATAATGCAATCAGCAGAGGATGTGCTGCTTGAGAATGGCAGCTACCGAGGGCAGGATTCCAATTGTCTAAGAGGCTTATTTAAGCAATCTTCTAAAAACTTTTTGTATTTGAACAGGAAAGAGAAACATGGGCTGAATGCAGAAAATCACTTATAAATGAAAAGGAAAATAAATATGAATCAAAGTAAGCTTATTTATTGCCTTTCATATGAAGTTTCATATGAAGGCATCCTGAGGCACTTTGGATTGCATTCTTGCATTATTGTAAAATGTAAGAGCTGCTTAATGAATGAGAAATGATGGAGTAAAAAGATAGGATCAGAACAATAAGATCTTAGATTAGAATGAATCTATTGACTGGCATTTGTAGCTTAGCCAGGGAAAAAATTCAAAGTTCTGAATGCTAAATAAGAAATGTCCTCATTATACGTCTGATATAATTCTGGCCCATAGCCCAACTCAAAAGTAAAGCACAAGGCTCATAAGGTGAGCAACTTGCATAGATCCCAAAAGACCATTGCTTTCTACAGCTTTTGGGACGCTTGTAGTCTGCATGTCATTGGATGTCAGAGTGAAAATGTGATAGAGATTTGAGGTCAAAGTCTATTCTGTGTACGTACAAACATGGAAACCAGCAGTTTGTGTCAGTTTGGAACTTACCCCCCCCACACCCCCCGACTAAGAGGAGTACCCCAATTCAAAATGTTTGCAAGTTTTTGTATCTCTCCATTAGCTGATCAGATAAATGCCCAAAGAGTTTCTTTCTCAACTTTACCTCGATTCTCTGAAATATGTGAAATCTCTGTTGGTCAGCCAGGCTCTTGGTTCACTCTTCCAAGGCTGCAACAGCACTTTCCATGTGGAGGGCATAAAATAATTACTTACTGAGATTGTTAAACTCTTTGTGATAAAAAAAAAGGAGTGGCACAAAATGCACAGTACAAGCATATCATAGGGAGGGGCCATAGAAAAGCTAGGGGTAGTGTGCATTATCACTTCCCTTAAGAAAATCTTTTCTGTGAAGACAAACAAGAAGTTGTCTACAGCTTCCCAGTGCTTCTCTTGGGCTTACAGCTATATAGGTTTTCACACTGGGCCTTTGAGCAAAAGCTCTTTCAGATGCCTTTTTGAAATTGCAACAGCATGTCTGTGGAATGAAGCAAAGAGACTGCTTGTCTTTTCATCAACATAAGAGAAATTTTTATTTTTCATTGCATATGTTGCATTATTTGCATATACTATATAGAACCCAGACTGACTGGGCACTCTGTGATGCATGTGGTTAGGCTACATACTTGAAGAGTGGGAGGAAAATGGTATTCAAAATATTTAAAATATAACTAATTGCAATTTTCTTAGAGAAAACAAGCAGCTTTAAGAAATAATATTAAGTAGAACAGACTTATTCTGAGATCAACTTTCCGTATCACAATTACTTCAGTAAGTTATTTAATAATGATGTCACCTGCAGAACTTTGTTATTTCAAAACCATTTCAAAGATATAGCAAACCCAACATTCTGCAATCAAAGCTGATTTTGAAGTGCTGAAACAAAGCTGATTTTCAATTATTAGAGTAAAAAAAAGCATCTGAAAACTGTCTTGATTGCTGAAAAACTGCTATCTTTTCATGTTGCATAACTCAGAACAAATAGATGATGCTTATGAAGCTTCAAACAGAAATCCACTTCTAACAAAGCATAAGCATAAAAACCCCTCAGCCTAAAAGAAAATATCTGGGAAAAGTTATAAGCTTGTGAAAGGGAGTTTAGAATGGAAGTTGCATTTCAACCTTAACAATGATATTAAGGTTACTATGCTGTAATAGGGGGAGTAAAGAAAATGTTGCAAAGTCATGGGTGAGTTATGAAAATAAAATAAAAATATAATGACCAAATTAAATAAGACATCC
Source organism: Tetrax tetrax (assembly GCA_009806455.1). NCBI lineage: Eukaryota > Metazoa > Chordata > Aves > Otidiformes > Otididae > Tetrax > Tetrax tetrax. The sequence continues at coordinate 12,205 of WHYT01014974.1, forward strand.
ATTACAGTAAACTAATATTAATCTTAATGAAAAGCAAGGACATAGATTTGGAGAACAATGACCAACTGTAATTCAGTGGGAAATAATAGAAAACCAGAATGCAGTATGTGCTCATAAAACGATCATGAGGGAGAAGGAAAGGGAAGATTCTGATAAGGATACTATATTTGTGAATAGACACCTTGACTCAGGGCAGAAAATCATGGGTGGATAACCAAGTCTTAGTTAAATCCATTTTATTCCTATATTTCTCAAGAATTAAATCATTCCTACCACTCAATTATATTTTTTTCCAAAAGCACTCATGTTACATTGGGTGACAATCGCTGCCATAATAGCAAATCTATTCCACTAACTAAAAGACACAAGTGAAGAGATAAAGAGTAAGGTTTAAAGGTACTGATGGCTTACTTGTTCAGACTAAGTGAGCAGTAAAATAGGCTGGTTAGGCTGGGCGTTGTTTCCATTAAGAAATATCAAATAGCAGTAGTATGTTTTGTACTTATCTCTGTAATTTTCTCTTTTATGCTAGTGAAAATGCTCACATATATAATACCAAGTGATGACAGTAAGTTTCCTATGCACACCTGAAATGGTTATATTAAAAAAGATTGACTTTTAGGCCACTAATCTAAAGCCAGTGCTTAATATTAAATATAATCTGCAAATAAAAAATAGGCATGCGGCATGTTCTACAACATTATCATATATAAAGCTTGACATGCCTTTGTTTTCTGCTTACTTTTCCCTTCAAACTAAAGTTTATATCTCTTAAATGTGTTTTTAAAAATTTCTTAATCTTTATGGTAAGGATGCTTATGTTAAAATCTTATTGGGCAGAGTCATTCTGAAGAAAAATTGATGAGCTGAATATGCCTGTTGTTGGCATAGTGACATTTGACCTAAATCAGAAAACTGAAGTCTTAAAAAATGCCAAAAAGATCAAAACTGAAATCCACAAGATCCACGCTGGAGGTGGATGAGGAGTAAATAGGAAAATGAGGGCAACAAGGAAGCAGCCTTAAGGTGAGGTCTGAGAAGATTTGGTGGGATCTTACTGAGTATTGAAAACTCTTACAGGAGCACCAGTATCTTCACTACTTCTCTTGTCTTGAAGAGCAAGAAACTACTCCTGCATTTTTTTGGGAACAGCCTGGAAGGAAACAATAGGAGCCCTAACTTGCCTCCCCTCTGGTTGCTTGCTTGATCTCTAGTGACCAGGTGGAGATGGAGAATAACAGGTAGTAAAGTGGAGATTTCTCCAGAGATCCCTAGCAGAGTCTGAAAATGCGTATTCTATAGGAAAACCTATAATTTATTAAGTGTCTTGATGGGTGGGCCTGGCTGGCCCATGGAGGTGGTGGATGCCCCATCCCTGGAAACATTCAAGGTCAGGTTGGATGGGGCTTTAAGCAGCCTGATCTGGTTGGAGATGTCCTTGCTCCTTGCAGAGGGGTTGGACTAGATGACCTTTAAAGGTCCCTTCCAACCCAGACTACTGTATAAAGAAGTAAAAGCATAGACTAGAATATGTGTGCCTTGGTTGTGCATATTCAGAATCATGGGAAACTGCCTGCCAAATCTTTGAATAAATTAAGATGGAATTAGGATGCCTGTATCGTGAACTGTGGCTAGAAATTGCAGTGTGAGGTGTGAAAGGAGCAGTGGGGGGGACTACAAGTCTGTACAGAGTGAGTGGGCTATTGAGTAGATGAAAGCTTTAAATGTAAAAGTGTTGGATGTACAAAGAATGGCCCAGCCACATGACGGTGATAATTTGCGTGAGTTCCTGGTCATTGCAGAATTTTTATGAGAATGTCTATTGATTAGAACCTACCAAATTTTCTGTTTTGAAGTATCTACGGTTATCGTATTTTAAAATCCTTTACACCAACAGAAAGCTTTTTTTTTTTCTGGGCGTGAAGTAATTACCTAAAGTTATTCAGGAAAGTGTTTCAGATTTGGAGATAGAAAAAAAAAGTGACTACCAAACAGTAGCATTGCTCTGAGCTAGTAACTGACTGTATGCTCCTATCAGAGGAGTGAAAGCAACTGGTAATTGGTGAGTTAAATAAATAAAAGAGAAAATAAACTTAGCAATAAATGTAAAATACAATAATAGCTTTTATATGCTGCTGTGGTTCTCACCAGCGGTGTTTTCATAATATGCATCACAAGCTTTCACTGTTCAGGGAAGCACATTAGTGTTTTTGAATTGTTTTTATTATAAGCCATGCAAATAGTGTTTGTGCCAGTGGGATGTGACATTAATTATTAGCAAAAGATCTCTTACGTGATTTCAGTCAACAGAGAACAAACAGTTCAATCTTTATTTTCAGAGTGTGACATGTAACTGTTCAAAATGGCATTAAAAAACATTTAACCCATGCAGAGTATTCCTGCTGAAGAGATGACACATGGCAGAAACAAATTGCCCTAATAACATTTGCAAATGTTATGTGATTGCAGAAATGTTATCTGTGTAATACAAACATCTCCTTTATTATGTTTCAGAAAAAAAAATAAATAGTATTTAAATTCTTGCATATAGATGGCCAGTGGTCAAATCCTGAAATAAAAAAAAAGTTTGTTTCTTTTAGAGACGGAATTGTTCAGAATCAGTCCCCTAGACAACAGCAAACAAAAAAGCAATGAAACGAAACATATTTCTGCAAGTGAAACAAAAGGAAAAGAGGGACTTCTGGAAAGCAGAAAGAAACTTGAGTAACTGATAAGAAATTAGTTCTAAGCAGGAAAAGGGAGCTGATGATTCAGTAAAGAAATCATATTAAAGGCACAATGGTAAATTATCTCAATGTAAAGGTGGACTAGGAAGGGTAAGAAAAGACCAACTTGCTTGACCTTTTATATGACCTAAAAGGAAGAAAGTAGTACATAAAAAAATTTAAGCAGGTTGTGTCACTCAGAACAGATAGAAAAACAGAAAACACACAAAAGTGCGTTTGGGACAAAAGTCAGAAAGTGCAAGTCATGAAATAAAATATTTTTAATATAAAGTCTACAAAGTCTACCAAAGAATATTCAGACAGCTTTCCATAAAGAAGTAATAGAAACAGCAACATGAAAGATCAAGGAAGTTGTTGGTTGACTTCTCATGAGAGAGGAAAATGTATCTTTAAACAGCTCCAAGAAAGCAAAAGTGTGTGTTTGTTTTGTTTCAATTTTAATTTACAAGGTCAGACTTACTTAGATGGTTAGCAGAGCTAAAACCAGTGAAACAGAATTTGAAGTACCAGCTACAGTGAGGAAAGGCCAAGGTAGAGACATTTTTTCAAATCAGCTGGGCCTGGTGAAGGTTTTCCTGTGGGAATGGCTGAAGAAAATCCAGAACATTAATGGTCACTTCTAAGAATTATGGGTAGGGAAGATTTTGAAAAAGGCAAAAATCACAGAATCTATATCTAGAAAGAGGGGGAAAAGGGACTATGAGACTCACAGATCAGTAGGTTTAACTTGAATTTCTGAGGGAAAACTGTAGCAAATAATCAAACTGCTGGTAATTACCTAGAGGACAAAAAAACCCAAAGTTTCAGGATGCGCAAACTTAGCAAGAGTTTACTACATCAATCTAATTTTGTTATGCCAGAGTAACAGCACTTTGTGGATAGAAGTAGGTGATACCATCTACGTTGAATCCAGTAAAGCTCTTCACATTGTTTCATCTGAAATTTGCATAGGAAAATTAGGAAACACAAGATTAGATGATAATTTCATTAGGTGGATACGTAATTACTTGGAAAGCTGTGTATAGACAATTTATCAGCATTTTCCAATCAAAGTGGAGGGATGTTTCAAATCTGTCCTGAGGTTAACAGGTTTTAATATTTTATCTGATGCCTTAATAAATGATTATAATGTAAGGTTATTTTATTTGCACAGTAGATGTAGCTGGGGGGCAGCAAACAATTTGAGAATTGATAGCAATTCAGTAAGGATAAATGTAAAGTTTCTATAGTTAGAGAAGTACAAGCAGCCCTGTGTTACGAGAGAATAAATGCTTAGGGAGACAGCAACATGGCCGAAGATGGTCTGGAACTGCAGAGGATCACAATCTCATCTTGAGTCAACAGCGTGGTACTGTAAAAGAGGAAAATGCTGGACTGAGGTGGATAAATCAGCATAATTATTTCTACTAATCCAAAATGACAGATTACATACAACAGTGAGGAAACCTGAACCTGAACAATGGCCCTGTTTTCCTTTCCAATATTACAACTCAGTTAAAGAAGGAAGATGTCCACTTAAAACATGCTTCTTATCCAAGAAAAGGGTCTTTTTTTCTACCCTCTTCCCCTCTTGTACCCTCTTCCTTTGGTTTTGAAGAAAATAAATCGGTGAGATGTGCATCAACAACTGTCTCCATGTCTGCTTGACTCTCTGCTTATTCCAATCTATAGGAGACTTTCCTCTAGAAATACTGAGTCACAAATAAAAGCCAGCTGAAACAGATAAAATCTAATAAGTGCAATATTGCAGAATGCTTATATGCTGTCAGCAACTAACATACATAAACCTCAGAGATGTTCATATCCCTGGTGACTTTCTAAACACTGTTCTACAGAAAGCCAGTCCTAGTGCAGAGTGACAGTTCAGTCTCCTCTCTTGGGAGTTCCCCCGGCCAGAATTTGATTAGATAGTCTTTTTTCTTTCAGTAGCCGGCTGTTTATGAAATGACACTGCTGATACTTCATGATAACACAGAATAAACTACCCACCATGTCATAAAATCACTGTGGGCATTTTATGAGGAAAGAAACATTCAACATAACCTTTAAAAAAGAAGTCTGTCTAGTTCCTACTGTTCATTATTTTGGAGCTCCCAAATATTTGAGCTGTCTCCCGGCTCTTTGGACAGTGGAAATGGCATAGGAAAGCCGTTCTGAAATTGGTTTGGTTGAAAATTTTTGTGGAAACTGTGGAATTTGAGACATAGCATTGTGTAAAAGGAAGGAAACTATCCAAATGCCTCCATATACAGCATTAATGTTAGCGTAAAAGAGAATCGGGAAAAGTTTCAGTCACTGAATACTTCACCTGCCTTTTTTTCTCTTAACAAAGATCATTCACACTTGATGCCCCAAATCTCACAATTATTTTATTGTATTTTCCCCTGAATGTATGTCAAAGTGGGCAAGCAAGTCACCATCACCAAGATCTTGAAATGTTTGTATGCAGACTAGTTTTTCAGTCCTGATTTCTCCTCTATCCTTTGGACCAACCTTCTCCTTGTAGGAGTCTTTCTCAGAATTAATAATGCATAACTGTGCTTTGTATGTGTGTGTAGGTGCATGTGGGTTTTCCATACCTTTTTGTACTACTTCAATTCTATCATTTGTCTTGTGGTTTCACCCTCTCACCCTGTTCTTAACAAATTCTATAAAAATCACATTTGAATTAAAGCCTTCAGAGCTGTTATCAAGCAAGTGAAGAATTGTTTCAGTCTTTCTTTCTCCCGTATTTTCAGCTAACTCTACTTTAAAACAGAAAAAGACCCTCTTTTTTTTTTTTTGGCTGATATGTCATATTTATCTTAAAACTTCTGAGTACAGTAAGATTCACTTAATTCATTTCATATTTTATTTGCAGTGTATTAGTTCTTCAGTACTTAGCTGTTCATGCAGCATTTCTATTTCTTGTGTGTATACATTCTTTTACCCTTCTTTGTGTAGGGTTTATTTTCTCCCCTTGTACAATCCTCTCAAATGCAGCACTTACCTTGAGTACTATTATTAGCGTTTTAAAATAACCCAGTTCCTGCTGCATGAATTTGTTGAAGACATTTTTCACAGTTACTCCATTTTATCTCTTTATTGAGACTTTCCTGTGATTTTACATAGAGAACAATACATGCATATACACAAAGCAGCAAAAGATGGATTTTGGAACGTTTGCAGGCAGCAGAGAAGTCATATTCATTTAAAGTTACCCCTGGAGTACAACTGTGTTTTCTATGGTGTTTTACAGTGTGATATTTTTATTTTGTGACTAGTATAAATTTTTTCATAGACCTTCATTTTATTTTAGTATTCATTATACAGTTGCAATGAGACTTTGTCATTAATTTTTTTCATGTATTCCTGCTTTTCAGACTTCTGTAAGCCAAACCTTTCTATTTGAATATCATAGAATCATAGAATCACATGGTTGGATGGGACCTATAAGATCATCTAGTCCAACCGTCTTCCCACTACCATTGGTGCCAGAGCTACTAAACCATATCTTGTAGCTCCTCATCAAGGCGCCTCTTGAACACTGCCAGGGACGGCGACTCCACCACCTCCCTGGGCAGGCCATTCCAGTGCCTGACCACTCTTTGGGAGAAAAAGTTTTTCCTCACATCCAACCTAAACCTCCTCTGGTACAATATGCTGAGATGAGTAAGGAAAAGTATTAGGTTTCTAGCAGTGGAATATTGTTCATATCTGAGTTTCCTTGTCATGTGGGGGTTGGTTAAAATAGCTGCCCAAACCAGGTAAAATTAATTTGAAAACCAGATTCAGTCACACTATTTATTTAATCTGGTTTGATATTAAAATTATGGGAGTTTTTACAATTGCCAAAGGCGATTTATCATAAATAGAAGTTGCAGAAATATTTGAGTGACAGCAATCAGGAGACACAACTTATTTTTTCAAAGCTTCTTCAATAAGTTAAGGTGGTTTTACACATATGTGTATATGGTACCTATGAACAGTTGATGGAAATTGCACCGAAATATTAAGAGCAGCAAGAACTCTTTATCTTACTGATACCATCGCAACTAATCTCCTGTTATAAGCTAAAAGTGTATTTAGGAATAGACTGAAATTCTTAGTTTTTGCTTGGACTGATGCATTTGAGTACATCTAAAAATGCATATTAAAGCATATATTTTTCTCAAGCATCCGAAAAAATTTGTTTCCCAAAGAATGCTTCTGTGTGCATTGCAAGCAATATCCCTAGTAATACAAACCTAGCTTCTGAAAAAAACACCCTTATATTATTATTTAATAAAATTATGTCACATTATGATTATTTCTGTTGAAGTCATTGGGACTGGTATTTTAAACTTTGATCATGAGGTAGAAGGAAAAAGCTAATGGGAATCTTACTTGGGAGTAAGATACTTTCATTCATCTGTTAGCCTGCTTTCTTTGTTTGATATTTTAAGCAATTCACAGCGGCTGCAAAATCTTAATAATAATAGGACCTCCTTGCATGCAATGCTGTCTTCACTCAGGTGGGAAGAATATTTTCTAGAGAATTATTAGCTGTTCATATATGGCCTTTTTAAATCTGATCTCTCGTTACTAGTCTTGAAAAGCTTTTTTTCCTTTGTACTCTTTTAAATTTGAAATCATATCATGAAGAAAAGTTAGAATGGACAGTTAAAAAGCCAGAGAGACATCTTTCTAGCTTGCTTTTTTATTTAAAACTAATCATTTTTAAAAAGTAACAAAGCCTACTCTTCCTGACCATGACAGGGACAGTCAGATCAAGCAGGTATGTTGTCTAGCTCAGTTGTAGCATCACGTAGCACAGTTTAACTGTAGCTGTCGTATCATTAGAACTTGTACTGCATTGTTTAGTACTTGATTGCGGATCAAGGAATTGAAAATAGTGACTAGTTAAGTGAGCTGTCAATAAGATTAATGGGCAGGGGTGGAATAACTTCACATCTTAACATTCTGTTCTTATGTATACAAGCAAGCTCTGTAAACAGTTACAGAGATAAGAACGGTCCAAGATCATTCCAGTAAAATATTATCATTGAAATTTACAATTCCTGATTTTCATTATTAGAAATACTCTGAAAAAAAATTGCTTCAAATGTTTCTGGTTTTACCTTTTTTAATCTGGGTTTGTCAGCAAAGGAAATTGGAAGACTTTTTCTGGTGTCTTGACTTAGTCCACCACGTATCTATCTAAGGGGAGTGCCACTTTGATTTGTTTTCTCAGAGAGCTGTTTCATTCCATGTACTTTAAAATAATGGGGAAAAAAATTTGGCAGTATCAGCAACATAGAGAGATGTGTGTTGTTTCTTGTCATATATAGTGTCATTTGGAATGTGAAGATCAGTCAAAATTGAGGGAAGCAGTAGTTGCTGCTCATCCTAAAATGTTTTAGCAAATAACTGATTAGTTTTCTTACACAAAAAGACAATTTCAAGAAGCGCTGAGCAGAGCTCAGAGGAAATAAAGCAAACACTGAATGTCTAGACATTTCCTCACCAGGAAGGGTAGTTGTTAAGTTTTACGGCATAATTTCACAGATGGTTAACTATGTGACTTCTAATATTTGGATGGCTTTTTTTTTATTACTCTCATAATCTTAGTAATGCTTTGGGGTTCTGTAGGGACTTCCAAGCAATCGCTACTTCCACAGACCTGTATTCTTCACTCTACCCAAGATCAATTTAAAGTTATAGAGCACTGAATGACACCATCTGACTAACACATGATCCATAGGAGACCAGAAACCGCTTCCAGCAGCCAAGCTACCAGTACAGTCAGGGAACCTTATTTTTAGCATTACAGTCAACAATTATCTACATCTTCTTTGTTCTCAAATGGTGCCACAGCTCCCTGTGCAATGTGCAAAGCCACCAGAGCATCTAGCCTTCTATTTCCTCATAATTTTGAATAAGAAAATTGCAAGGACAAGAGAGAGTTGTAGTCAAAAGGGTCTCCTGTCCACTTACACTCCTGAAAAAAAGTGTTTGTCCCTCCAGTGCAGCTACTGATTTTGTCATAGATGTCCAGACATCTTATAATTGCTTCTGGAAGCGGCCACCTGTGAATCAACGAATGCTGGTGTCTCTGTTAATATTGTCCTTATAATGTGTGCAGATGAACCAGTCAAAGGAGGAACCTTTAAGCAGATCCCCTGAAGACAGAGGACAAGACTCACCCTCACCACTTCTGTGAAACTCTATGCTTACTTAGAAAATTAGAAGTAGTATATCTAGTGTTGGTCCTGTCTTCCCTTGGAAAGCAAATCTCCTTGTAATATCTTCCTGATACTGATCAGACATCTGGATGCATGTTGTAACTCTACACTTCTACCAAGGGGCACACACTGTCATGCAGAGGTGAACATCTTCAAGAGCTGCAAGCGAGCAGGAAGATGGGCCTGCACTGCTGATGGAAATGTTTTGAGGGACAGTGTCCTTGAGTCATGCTTGGAGCTGGATCAAGTTGGGTGAAGTTTGCCTCTGCAAAACTAGGATAGATACTTGGTCAGGTAATACTTTCTCTAAAGCATCCTCGATCAAGGTATACAGATCGGGGGCCATAGCTTTGCTTTATCTTCCATGTAGATCTGATCTTTGTGTGCAGCATAGAGGGAACACCTCTGTTTTCCAGTGAAGACACCCCTTTGCTCACTCTCTTTCTTTCATAGCTGCCCGTAAGTCCTTTCCAACAGCTCTAAGTTTTCAACTTCCTTCTGAAGGTGCCTTATAAGGCAGTCTGTCTGCAACACCACCTAATCCTGAAACATCTTCCTCAAACTTGGACAAGGTTTTCTTCCCGAAGAAACAGTCATATTTGGAAAATGTCTTGTTATTCCTTTCATCCACTATTCATCTTTCTCTTCCCTTACCTTATACAATCAAGGAATCATTGCCTCACCAAACTACTCAAGACATGTAGGAATGCAGGTGCTGGTAACTCAGCAAATCCCCAATCTTTTATCTCCATATAGCCATGGAGACTTTGCCCCACTGCACCCCCACACTTATCAAAGTACAACATGTCCACTTTATTGTCCTGTTTAGACTTAGCTGGAGATTGCAATGAAGACAGCACTTGTGCAAAAAGGACAACACCATTACTGAAAACAATTACATATTTTAAAAGCATTCACTATCAGAAAGTAAATAGTAAAAGTTCCCTTGTCCTTCCTGTTACTTAGCAGTGTTACGCTGTTATGTTAGACAGCTATCTGAACTAGCTAAATTTGTGTTCCAAAATTTACCTCCACCTGAAAGTGAAATGCCTGCCACCTAGTGTTATTCCTGTCTCCTCAAGGTTTTTTCTCTTTTCTTGCTCTGCAAAGTTTGCAGCAGTTGTCTATGGAAATGAAAGGCCTTTGAATTGAAACTGATGCTCCTAGACAGTACAATGCTGTTGTCATCTATGCATTTACATTTTCCATTCTCCTTGGCTTGGCTGTTTACTAGAAATACCAGCTTTCTATAGCCTTAAGACAGAAAGAATGTCTTACACTGTGTACTTCTAGAAGCTGTTGCAATGCCCTGTAGGGCATCCTAACTGTTGTCCTAAATTGAGATGACAGTGTTGCTCATATTAAATTGCCTTCTTGCTTGGCTTGGCATGCTGGGATCCATATCTATTAATGCAAGAGTGTCCAAATGTCCTGCTAGGAAAGCAATTTGTTCCTCAGTAGGGTGTCGGGGAAGCAGCTGGTCCAAGAAACTATCAGAGGTGATGTTAGGGGCAAGTTGTGTTTTTCTTGATTTAATGGAAATTCTTACTGATCCCTCTCCTTGCCTGTCCTCCCCACTTGTCAACAGGGCAGCACATATCCATCTTCAGCCATCTCCTATCCCTCCCGACAAGGCTGTTATATCTCCCTTGTGGAGAGACAGGCTTTCACACAGCCTGAGCCTCGTAATAGACACTTCAACAACAGCTAACACGCTATTAATGGATTTTTTTTAAAAAAAAAAATGTCCTACAGAGGCACAATTTTGGAATGTTTTTGCTAAATATCAGTTTTTAAACCTCCACTTAGAGAGAGAGAGACTCTTTTCCAAACTGGGTTTTATTTTTATCCCTCTTCTCCCGTTTTTGCTCACGTACCAATGAAATACTTTTAACCCCTTGAATGATTTTTATCAGTTTGGGTTTTTTTCCATTTATATTCCAAATTTGATTATAAGTCATCTAATGAAGGAGGAAGGTGAAGTGTCTGGAGTCTCAATTAATGGCTTATTAATGTATGTTAGCTGTTGTTTGAGAAAATTATTATGAGAGTGCCTACCTTTATGAAGTTAGACTATGGTTATGGCAGAAGTAATTTTCTGGTGATCTTAAGAGCAAGCAGTGTACAAGTAGGGTGAGACAGTCAATATCTTTATGGCTGTAGTTGCATCATGATCATGATACAGGTAAGTGCAACATAAGATGTATGATAGAACTTGCTAATAAATAAGGAGCACCATATTAAAGCATACTTCTTAATTAGGTCCAAAAACTCTGTCTATCTAGGTTAAACTGTACAAACTTCTTTACTTAAAGACCATGGTGTTTACATTGCAGAATAAATGTCCTGTCAACAAATTCTGGATTAAGGAGAATGTAGATGTTTGGTTAGAGCTAAACTGGTTTTGGTTTTGGTTTTTTTTTTTTTCCTAAGATGAAACAAAACAGTTTGAACTCTTAATGTAATGAAATTCAGTAAAAAACCCAGCCCTCACCTTATCTTACTTAACTGTTCCTCAGTGCTTCCAGATCTCTCTTAGGACTGCAAAACCTGCATCATTTTTCAGAAGGTAGCTACTGAGATATAGTTTTTTAACATAAAATGGATTGTCAGATTTTAATCTGAATTAACCTCACTAGGATATGACCAGGATATGTCAATTGTATTTTTCTTATTACTTGAAACAGCCACTTACACTATCTGTATTATAAAGTACACCAGTGAGGCTAATAAATGCTTCCCTGCTACTTATTTTAATTTTCCGTATCTTTCTGGAGTTATACATTATAATAGACTTTTGAAGTTGAAAGTCTGAGAAAGAAAAAGTTTTAATTTGCAGAGTTGACATCCTTCATTGAAAATCCAAATGCTCATGTAGACCTGACCCACTTTTTTCCTGATATCAGTGACAAAGATTTGTTTGATTTTACTTAGATTATAGCTGATATCATAGTATGGAAGTGCCATATGCGTTCAGCCTGTAGTTTAGCAAAATGGATAGTGTGGTACAAGATAGGAAGGACGTTTATTTTGTCAAGGAAGAATGAAAAGTTAATTTTACAGATTCTTCCAATTACATTGATAAACTCTTCAAAAAGCACCATGTAATTTCCCTACAGTCTTCTAGTGCTATCTCATAATTTATTTAATCTGTAAAATACATTTGTTGCATATGAAAGACTGTGATGGTTAATTTTTGAAACAATAAGGAAGTATTTCTTTTCTGCACAATGAAATGGTTTTTAATGTGATATTTTTAATTTCTAAATGTTTAATCATATAATTTGTTAGTTCATTTTCACAGACAGTTTTGTATAGCAATTTCTTTCAATTTGTCACGTTTTCCATAGTAGGGTCATTATAAAAATACCAAACATTACCAAACACATCATTTAATCTGCAGGTTGCTATATTTTTAGAACACTTTGTTTTGGAGTTTTATTGATATTATAACAATGAGATTTTGCCAGCATTAATACATTTACCTGCTGTCTCTTGAGGGAATCCTGGCATCTTCATGGTCTAGATCTAGGATTAATATTTTGGCAGGGCTTGATTTTAGATTTATCTAAGTTACAGCTGTCTACAAATTATTGTTTAGAGGTGTCTTGTTAGAGTTTTTTTCCCAAATAGTGATAGATTTTTTTTTTTCCTTCTCTCTGCCTATAGCTATTGTGATGTAATACTGTTCAATATAATTTATTCCACCATTACCAATTTTCATCTGTATTGTTGAAGTAGGAGTTTTCTTTGTGTCATTTGTTTGTATAATGCTTAGCACAGTATGGTTCCTGACCCAGAGGGTTGTGCTTATTGAATTAAGAAGAATTACAGATATATGTGAATATGTAATTGAATATATACTTCATCCTTATATGTATGATTTTCCAGTAAATGCATTAATAAAATAGAAAACTTTACAGAAAAAAAAAAAAAATCATTAGATTTGTTTTTAAATATGAAAAAAAAAAATCAGGGAATTCTAGGTCTTAACCTACTAGGATGTAGATGCTTTTATTTATAAGCTCGATTTAAAAAGTAGAACACCTCAGAAATAGTTTAGTGCAAATATTATGAGGGATTTTTTTCTTTTCGACCAAGGTCTACAGTGACTTGCATATTATAGTCACAAGTGAAGAAAAAAACCCAAGAACTACATGTCCCCAGCTGGTTTCCAGTTTACAGTTCTATCTTGGATGACGTTTACTGTATTACATAATTGACGTTCCTGCACCAACAGTATATTGCAGATAGTAATTCAGCTTTGTATTTTATCATAAGGATTATTCAAGTGCTAAATATGGGAGACTTTATAACGTCCAGTCCATTATTTAGATCTTATATATCTTATATAGACTGGAATATATCACAAACTATTACATTTTCTACCACAGGGTCCATATGAACATGAGAAAGGTGTACCATGATAGAATGGTTAGCGTTGGAAGGGACCTTCAAAGGTCATCTAGTCCAACCCCTCTGCAAGGAGCAGGGACATCTCCAACCAGATCAGGTTGCTCAGAGCCCCGTCCAACCTGGCCTTGAACATTTCCAGGGATGGGGCATCCACCACCTCTCTGGGCAACTTGTTCCAGTGTTCCACCACCCTCATTGTAAAAGATTTCTTCCTTATATCCAGCCTGAATCTACCCTTTTTAAAAGGGGTACCCCTTGTACTTTAACAACAGGCTCTGCTGAAGAGATTCTCCCCATCTTTCTTATAAGCCCCCTTTAGGTACTGGAAGGCTGCTATCAGGTCTCCCCGGAGCCTTCTCTTCTCCAGGCTGAACAGCCCCAGCTCTCTCAGCCTGTCCTCACAGGAGAGGTGCTCCAGCCCTCTGATCATCTTTGTATCACTCCTATGGACCTTCTCCAACAGGTCCATGTCCTTCTTATGTTGGGGGCTCCAGACCTGGATGCAGTACTGCAGGAGGGGTCTCACCAGGGCAGAGTAGAGGGGCAGAATCACATCCCTTGTCCTTCTGGCCACGCTTTTTTTGATGCAACCCAGGATGATTTAAAAAATACTTTCTCCTGTGTATTTTCTGCATTGATAATTATGTTGTTTTAAACATTTTTCATTAATATTGGAAAATATCTTGGCATTGAGACTCTATTATGGAGCTAAACAATGAGATTGATTTAAAGGTGACAGTTGCCTAAAAGGAAAGTCCTTGCAGACAATAACTTGAGTGGTTGGGATGCATGAGGCTGTAGATATTTCCTACGTGCTTGTGCTTATTTATTTGCTGTTGTGTTTGGAACAAACTTTATACTCAGCATATATATAATTAATCAACACAATAGAAATAATCTGAACTCAGGAATTGCATATGAATACTTTGTCTTTGAATATTTTCACAGCTTTTAATGGAAATTACTCCTGACTTGATTTCATGTTAGCATATATAAATTAATGGAATAAAAAAGAATCTGAAATATTCCAGGCCATCTTCTTAACTCCCCTGCTGATCTCTTTATACTAATCCCTCCATTCACAGCAGTAAAACTGGATTAATCAGATTAGCGCTAGGGAAAGTCAATTTAAGATAAAGCAGCATTACTAAAACTTTGGTATGTCTGAGACTGGCCTGAAAGTGACTGGGTCATGATTTGGAGGAACATGAAGTCACTTTTTCCTCTCATCCTCAGCTATATCAACCCAGCTCAGAAGCTGGGTACAAATGACAAAAACATTCTCTGCTAAATGCTTCTCCAGTGAAGCCTGCTCTTGTTTTTGTCTTTGGAAATCCTTAAGATGAAGACAATATAGAGCTGGGCATAGATTTGTTATTCATTGTACACAGGAAAAGCTTTAAGTCATCTTTAAGAATGCTTGCTTGTGAAGTGATGAAATAGAGAATAATGAAAGTTGAAAATCTTAGTTTATCTGAGGACAACGGAGTTTCCGAACTAAAATAATGTGAGAATGTATGTAAGGAGAAGTAGCATGCAGACATTTGTCATACAATTCTAATTTTTGAGTCTGAAAGTGAAAAAAAATTGAGAAATAATTTAGGAATTTTCCTGTGTTGTAATAAATGGCCTGCATGTATACTTGTATGCAAATGGATACCCTTCCACAGAAGGACGTAAAAGGCTGATTTTCTGGGTAAGTATCTCATTTTCAGTAGATCTACTGATGGTGATAATTCTGCTGATTCACACATTTTATTCTTTTCTTTGTTAAGGTGTTTTAATTCAGCCATTTGATTTTTCAGAGTTTAAATGTTGCCCTTTTTCCAAGTGCCCACTCATTATTAACATATTGTATGATATTAATAATATTTGTCATATTCTCAGACAAATCTCTTCCCCATCTTCTTTCTTAGATCTTTCTTATTGTTCTTTTCTTTCCAATTTCCTTCATAATAATGAGTAGTATGGGCTTTGTTTAAACTGTGGATCAGACATAAGCAGATGTGCAGAACAAGATATTTCAGTGTTTGAGATGTGTGACACTTCCTTATGTAAGCCATCATTGTTGAAAGTCAATAACAGTTACCACAATAAATGTAGTAGTGTATGTACATTTTGTCCTCATTTATTGTTGTATGTAATTCCTTATTGAAATAACAGTAAAATAGTCTCCTGAAAATGCTGACTTTTGAACAGTAAATCCCATCACTGGCCACACTGGTAACACTGCGTGTGCTCAGATCATTGAAGGGTACCTGCATGTTAAACCTTATTTGAGAACCCATGATCTGCAGCTTTGGTACCCGGAGATTGAATAAGCTCAGAGTATGTGAGCAAATTAATATTAATATGAGATTTAGTGTTAGAGAGTTATTATAGTGACATTGAGGATACGTGTGTGTGAGAGACAGAGTGAGGGCATTTTAAAAAATCTTCTCTGTGCTGCAGCTGGAAGCTCACAGTGAGATGAAGTCCATCTCATGATAAAAATGAATGGCACTGCAGGAGCTGTCTCCACAAAACTGAGATATTGTTTTCTCAGTCTAACATTTCTCCTGCCAGTTGGCAGATATTATTTTTTTTTTTCAGAAAGCAACCCGTCTGATGCTTGAACCACACAGTAGCTTTGCAGCTCACTGCTTGCACTGTTGTTTCTCATCTTGACCTGTGATCAAAAGGTATTTGTGATTCAGTGACATTGCAGCTAAGCGATAAAATGAGAGTATTTTAAGCAAACACAATCCAGGAAATAATTGTGTGTATTTATTTGCAGATCAGGGTTCGTGGCAACTGATGACAGTAGTAAACATCAGAGGTTTTAGGAGCTCCTAGAAATTAGTATTCCCCCCAAAACTGTGCCCTGTTAACACAGCTTATCCTTTGTTCCTTCTAACAGCAATTTTCACAGCACTTCTGTGAAATTTTTAAAGGAATAGTTGTCAAAAAGGTTCATCACTCTTCCATGAAAGATGAGTCACGGAAAATAAAAAAAAAAAAAAAAAAGAGATTACTCAGATTGCTTTTGAGATTATTGAGATTATAAACCATTTCAGGGAGATTATTTTCCATTTTTGTGATAATATTTCTTATTGTGACATGCATAGCAATGGATGATTTTCACCGTCTCTCAGTCCTTGGTGGAAAATGTATTTGTTTGCATAAAGAACAAATTGACTACTTTAGTTTAATACTGCTGTACTTAAAATACATCAGAGTCTCTATACTTTACAGGCCTTTGCTTGCTTGACTATTCAGAAAGTTTGCTGTTTTTTGCTTTGAATCAAGGTGGTCAGTTTGCATGAGAGAAATCTGATCAATGGAGCTTGGTACTGGTATCACAGTGGATGGTCAGGGATGGGTCATCTTTCTAAATTGTCTTCTGAGTCTGGTATTAATTTCTTACTCCTTTCTCTGCTGATGATTCTTCTGATCAATAAAGGGAGCATATCAATGACCAATCTTTTGGCTCAGACATGTAATGAAAAAAACTTTTGAGTCACCAAAGGAAAACAACATAGAATAATATATAAATGTTATATTTGGTCCAAAACAGTATGTTTCACTTCTGTACCAAGAAATATTTCTGTTACAAACAAAACAACAGAAATGCTGGACTAGATTTAAGTCAAATCAACAAAGGAAGAAGAGGAGCTGCAACTTCCCTTTTCTCCAGGAGGTGGGAAACATGCAGTGATGCAGTGATGTTCTGGGCATTTCCTCTGATACACAAGGCTTCAAGGGTCCTCAGGCAGAATAGGGAAGTGCTGTCTCCTTGTCATCTCCTGTGCTTTCTTGATTTTGTGAATATAGCCTGAAAAAGGAGAATCCACCAAAACAATCTGCCTATCCCATGTCAAATCCACAAATAGTGTTGGTGGGGCTGAATCGAATTTTCTAGTGAATGAAACTCATTTCTGCTAAATTTACTTGCCCTATTCAGCATGTGCAAAAGGATTTTGGCTTCTGTCATGTCATAAAGTAAAACCAAATGGCAAAACTTTATTCTGTAGTTTCAGCAGGCTCCACACACCTCCCCAAAAAACCACACCCCAAAAAAACCCCCTTTCAGACTGTTCTGTTTGTCCAGTAAATATCCCAAAGGTGTCTAAAAAATCTAAAAGAAGAGCAAATGAGAGAGATCATGCTGAATTTATTAAAATAGACAGATGGCTCGTACAGAAAAATAGCTTATTCTCTCCCTCAACTATAATGTTCTCAGCAAGTGTCTCTGTTGAAAGGATAAGCATGAGGAGATAATAGGATCTTAAGATAACTAGGAACATATCAACAAAGTAAGTCTGGCACAAACTTGTAAACAAATATTATCTTGGTGTTCTTTGAAGGCCCTCTGCATGCTGGGAACTACAGTCCCTGCTTTTTTTGTTCAAAAGAGGTATTCATCACATTGTTGGATAAAATCTATCAAGAAATGAAACTTGTTTGGTTCATGCTAGTCAACTGGCGGGAGACTACTCTAAATATTTTTGGAGAAATTTGGCACAAGTGTTGAACACCCATTTTTTCTGAAGCATATGGTGTGGTGTAATGGGTTGTCTAACTGATTTTAAACAGATTGTTGGGTCAAAGAGATGGTAAGATCAGCCTTTTATTTCTCTTCTGAATTCACTGAAAAGCTATTTGAGAGCACACAAATAATACTTTGTTGGCAATTACTATAGCTGGTTGGCAGAGTCACAAGAAGTACCATTCTAGTGATTGCCCCCAGAAATTGAGGATATACGGGACATTTTGAGGGCTGATGGTGGTCTGTGATCTCAGAGGTTTGAAACATCATGGTTTTCAGATGTTTTTGCGTACTAATAATTTACTTTGGGACCAAGTTTACATTGGAAATAAATAGGTTGGACTGGATGTTTTCAAGGTGGTAATTATATTTCCAAGAGTTGGAGTATGGTAGCATTATTTACAGTGATGACAGCTTGAGTCATCCTTTACTTAGGATTGTTAAATGTGTGGCAGGCTTTGTGTTTGTTCAGTGGCTGTTGTAGCATGTACCTGCTTGTCAATGGGGTTCCTTAACATTACTACAAGTTTTTAATGTTGTCAGTAACATACAGAACAGGAACTGTATTGACTGCAGTAGGGCTATTTCTGTTACAGAATGCTATTTAGTACGTAAAGGTAGCCAAAACTGTCTCCTTGCTGGAATTGCTGAGATTTATCAAATTTGATACTGTTGTGTTGACATATCTGACCAAGATCAGAAATCTCCCTCTCCTGAAAAATGTCAAAGGTTCAAAGATAAAACAACAACAAATAAATCATTGCTTATATTTAATCAGTTATTATTCCTATTTATTTCACTAGGAATTTGCCTTTGTTAAGAAATGGATAAGTACTTAAAGGTTCTAGTACTAAAACATTTTTATTCATTGATATCTCCAAATGGTGGAGGTAACGGAATGTCACCGTATCTTATGTTTCATGAGCAAAGACGATTAACCTGGCTGCAGTGTATAATCACTGTTCAGCAATCTAGAGACAGAAAACAGCAACAAAGTCATTAGGCTGCTCTTTTCTAAACCTCATGCAGGGCAACAAATTGAACCTTACACATTTGAACAATAATCACCATCGTTAGAGAATAAATTTAGTAATATCCTGAGGTACTACTAGTGTTGCAATACGGGTTTCTCAGTCTGTTGGTGCGTTAATATATCAGAACACTACACTTTATATCTAGTAGTCAAGGAAATCAAACTTATCATGAGAGCTAAATAGTTAACTATCTTTTCTTCTGAAGTCTGTCTTACACCACAAAGAGAAAAAATATAATACTAAAAATTGTTAAGTCTTATTGCAGAGTAGTGTCTAATGTGCCTGGCAATTTTTACCTGTTATTTGGAGAATGCTCTCTGATTTTGCACAGTTTGTGCCATACAGTGTTAACTGTTCATGCTCCTTGTTCTTGCTCTTTCAATTTTCTGCCTACCCAGTCACTCCATTTCACTGGGAAAATCATTTATATCAAAGACAATGGGACGAGATGGGAGTACAGTTGCTAGAATTATACAGTAGCCATTACCAGCATCGCCTTTTCCCAAGGTTACATTTCTTCAAGGTCTCTTAAGAAGCTTTTTAACTGTTTGAAGCTGTTGGTTTACATTTGTTCACAGCAGCTTCTAATCAGCCTCACTTACAAGAAGTAGCTGAATGCGTGCTCATTCACATCATATGGTGATAATTCTGTTCCTAATTCAGATAAAACAGCACGATAAAGGAAACATTAAGTTCTACCAGCCTAATTTGTTGTTCAATGAATGTGCGTAATCTAAATAGAGATCTTGTATCGCAAGTAGCATCAGACTGTCTGCTTTCATTTAAAAAGGGTTATAAAGCACTTGTCAGTTAAAAAAAAAAACAACTCCAAAACCAGTCTGATAAAAAGCACAAGGGATGGAGTGATAAATTCTTGATAAAGAGTTTATTATCTAATCTGGCCAACATTTACATAGGTAGAAATATATGTCTCACTGGTGGAACTTCAGTTTCATTGCAGATCATTGGAACTGAACTGAGTTTACCGAGTGACAGAGTGGTTTAGAGGGCCTCTGTCACCATGCAGGTTGGAGCAGCGTAGTCATAATCCCAACATGCAATTCTGTACTTCTTGCAATGGGATTATCTCCATTTTACCTGCTGCCTTTACATTAATAATACCACGGAAAAGTTATAATCCTTGCTTCAGAGCTGAAACTTTGGAAGTGGCATCATGAAAGGAAGTGATGGATAGAAGAGAGGGAGTGAGGGAAAGGAAGCAAGAGGGTTACAATAACATGTTATTCCAATTATCTAGGTTAATTTGGTTTCTGCTTAGTTATTTCCTTTTCTTTTCTTTCAAGCCTTACACTGAGCAGGATAGGCTTCTTAGGGAATTTAATCTGGCAAAGGTTTTAACTGTCATACCAGATACAGAAATATTTTAGGAGATATTTTGTTAATAGCTAAGAACCAGATCCTCAATTTTTCACTGCTTTGCAGTACTTGGGCAATGTAAAACAAGTGGGAAATATCTTGAGGAGGACCTTTGACATGCTTCTGCATTTTGGCCAATTCTTGGTTATAGAATGGTTCCTGGCAGATTATTGTGGTTTGTTTTGAGTCAGGTCAACCCTGTTTAGCTCCTGAAGACACGCTGAAGATTCAGGAGAGTGGTTTGCAAATGTTTTCTCTTCTTCATTCTAATACAGGAAATTAAATTAAAAGACCAATAAATGATTCATAGAAACTGCTTAATGAATAATTGGAGTGGGGAAGCAGGAAAGAACTCAGAGAGGAGGAAAGTAGATATCTTTATCTATCTATAAAGATAGATGCTGTCTGTCCACAAGATAATAAGCGATGCTATCTATAGAAAGCCTTATCTATAACCGTCTGTCTTTCAAAATTTAATTTGGTGATCATAATTGAATCTGCAGTATATTGTAAAATATACAGGCTTGATAAACTGACGGAGCTAACAACGCTATTGGATCCTTACTTGAGAATTTTAGAGATTTTGCTATTTTAACTGTGCAAACTTAACAGTACGTCATTGTATTTTCTGCTGCTTATTCACATGCGCTGCAGAAATGCTGCATGTAGAGCACAAGTAGGAAAGTCAGAGCTATTAGTTTATCAGATAAATACACGAAAGTTTGCAGCAATAGAAGAAGCTTCTTACTAGAAAAGAATATACAGAAAGAATGTAATAATAATAATTAAGGAATACAGAAAAAAAATCTCCATGCTTGTTTCCTCCTCTTGAGAGGCAAAAATTTGGAGTAATAAATTTTAGCTTTCAGTGTAACATCATTCAGAAACAAATCAGCCATTCTGATTCTGTCACTGCTAGGATACTTTAAACCATGATAAAAGAATAGTAAATTGCTAAAGGAGAGTTGCCTATGGTTTCTAAGGTAAGAAGACTAATGAAACTCTAACTGCTAATGGCTAAGAGTAGGTATTTGACCTTACTGCAATCTGAGTCAATCAGAAGCTTGCAGAGAGTATCCTTAGGCTATTTTCCCATTGTTCGATGACCTGGTTTCATGTACGAAGAAAGCATTACTCTTTCAGGCTGGCAGCCTGGTACAGGTATACAGAGAGCAGCTGTAAGGCTGTCGGAAAAGAAGCCATTTGTAAATCTTACTGTAAGAAAGGAGGAGCTTTTTAAAACATACAGTCACAACCCGCAGTGCCATAGATATTCTAGACATTGCTATAGGCCACAGATTAACCTACAGAACCACTTATAATTTAGAGAGGCCCATACCTCTATCTTAGATAGCCACTGAGCCAACTGTATCGAATTTATACTCCATCTTTTAGAACTGCATCTTTCCTTCCAGCTGGGACACACTATAATGACATAGCTAAATTAAAATCAATATAATAAAATCACTGATCACTAAACGTGCTTGGATTTTCCTGCATATCTGATTCTTGCAATTGTCACCCTCTGTGAGACAGGGGAAAACACTGCAGTTGTCAGCATTGCCACTCAGAAGTACAGCTTCTATAGAGCAGGGCAGGGGCAGCTAGCATCCGTTCTGGGTCTTCTGGAAAGCTTTCACACTTTTCTGTTCTACTTTTTCTGTAAACAAAATATTCGCTGTTTCTAAAAGACTAAATAAAATGAAATTTCAGTGATAAGAATTTGTACTCCTTCATGCTTTAGCTCTATGTGGGAAATGCTTTCACAAAGATTTCTGGGATCTATGTTTTTGTTGTTGTTTTATGAAAGATTCCTATTTTTTTGTGGTCAGGAAAAGAACAGGTTTATTGAATGCCCTTTATAGAAGTAAGATTGCTTTTTGGCTTGCAGGAGGTCATGCAAGTAATTAGCTTCAATCAACAAGAAGTGTCAGGAGTCCTGGGGAAATTATACAAATATCTTTCTCAAAGTTCAGTGATAATTGTCTACTTATCATGCACCAGTTCTTTAAGGAGCTTCTAAAGATAACTGACAAAAGTTCTTGCCTGATGAAAAAAAGCTTTGTTATTCTGGATATGGCATAGTACAGTCTTCAGCATCAATTTATTTTTAATTAGGAAGTTAGCATTTTGCTGCTGGATAGCCTAAAATAATATTATCCACTTTCATAATGGCTTTTTATTAATGAGGGATCAGGTAATTTTATTAACAACCTGATTTTTGAACCATTAGGCTACAGTCAAATCACGTTTCCAAGCTTTTCAAGTAAATATTTTTATTTAAGTCAAAACTAATCAGGTGCTCCTGGTGCTAAAGCATTTAAATAAACTTTACTTTTACTGGATTCCAAATCAGTCACACATTTGGCAGCCCTGAATAAGCTCACAGAAATTATGCAAAGTGTAAAGCAAAACCCTTTGGAAATTCAAGAGTAATAACCACGTAGAACACTTTCTGCCTGTTGCAATCACACAATTCTTATTCTATTATCTATTAAAGAACTGCACTTACAAAGCAGTTTGAGCTCTTTGGCAATTGGTTTTTTTTCGAGCCTGTTGGCCTTTTCTGTAGTCAATGACTCTTTAGGCACTAACATTTAATTAATTTGAATTATGTGCTTTTTGCCTGCACCAAGTTTTTCCAGGCCTGTGTATACAACGTATGTGTAATGTCCTGCTCTTTTAAAAGGTGTATTAACAGTAAAGTTCCTTGTACAATCTGAAATACAGTGTGCAAAATTGGTGCTGTGAGAGTCCGTGCTTGGTACTGCATTAAGCTTTCTGAAGCAAGGAACTGCCTTTATATTTCATGTTTGTAAGGTACCTGGGAGAATGCAAGCCCAATGCTTGCCCAAGCATTCTGAGCCCAAGAATGCTCACTGTCACGGCTCATCCCACTGCTGTACCACTGATACTCATCCACGAAGCAAATACCTTGAGATGATGAATCTGTGTGTGTTGCTAACTCAATACGGACTCAAAATGTCAACATGAACACGCCACTCTTGGACTGTTCCTTGTGATCAAGGTTCTGTTGGAAAGACCAGGCAGCCCCATCATGCAAACCATTCGCTCAAATGTGATTTATTGATGTAGTTGATAGGAACTCAGTGAACAATTTTGTTTATGATACACCAGGAGAAACAGAACCAGGATCACCATAGCTACTACCTGTTATAGCTATTAATACCAGTAGCTATGTTGTCTCCTAAACTCTGACAGCAACAAGCAACAGTTGGGTTTGGTTTTTTTCCCTCCATTGAAGGCAGTTGATATAACTGAATATCCACAGGGAATATTTCAGTTGCATGAGATGGCTCTGTCTTAGAGAGTCACTTTAAATAGTAGAAGCAGAAGATTAGAGTTAAAGGATTTATTCATCCAGTATACAAACCCAAAACACAGAATGTAATAGACGAAATATGTAAAATAGAAGAGGCTTATACAGAGAACACATTGCTGAAAGCTAGCATGAAATGCCATACATCAAGAAGCTGTCAGGATACACTTTTGCTTATCGGAGTTTTTAGTGTGTATTAAAATATTAAAACTTCCATCCAGTTGTCTTAAATCTTAACATGGAATAAAAAGGAGCAACTCATCTTGTTCCCACTTATACACGGGTCCAAACTTGACTTATTATTTTGGAGCCTTAACTGGACATCTTTTTGATGATCATCACATTTTAACATGGAGAATCAAAAGTTGCCAAGGAGTATTATTAATGCACTTTTAGTTCCCATGTTCTCAAAGAGTAAGATTAGTTATATATTTATATGTTCCTTCTGTTAGTATAAAGAGTTGCTTTAAAAGCACTTCTGTGTTCAGTGAGTGTTGATTTACTGGCGTTCCCACTAAAAAAAAAGGGCTTTGTCAGACCAACCTAAGTTTCTGAGACATATTTATAGCCCAGAAAACTAATCACTTTTTTTTTTTTTTGTAGTACAATTAGAGTAATTCTGTGAGTTGATCACAGTCTGTGTGTTTATGGGTGAAGGTATACTTATTTATACTCTTTTCAGGAAAACGGACAGAGATGTGGGATAAACAAAAGCACAAGCTAAGATTAGATTCTGCAAACCCCCAGACAACTAGAGACAAAGAAATGAAGAAGCACGCATATATATTAGTTTGGTGAAAACTTTGCACTCTAAAAATACTCTAGGAAAAGATGATTCAGATATGCTTAGGCAGAATTTCAATGTTCTGTCACTAAGTGTGGAGATTAGGACTGCTATCACTGTTAGCATATGAAAGGGAAGTTAGGTAAACAGTAGAGAAAGAATTTCATCAAATGCATCTCTTTATACAAAAACATAGAATCTGATCTTTGGTCTTTGATCCTTTAAAACACAAACTGCTTTTTTTTTTTACGACTAAGGAATAAAAAATCAAACTGCTCTTCTGTTAAAGGTAAACTGAAGAAAGTAAAAATTAAATGTGTGTTTCTTATGCATAATAACACATTGAAGACAACAGAATCATCGTAGAGCAATAAGAATGCCTTTCAAGTGGCTTCTAAATAAATATACAGAGAGCAAGTAAATCAGATACAAAATGGAGAAAGTAAAATATACATATAAGACTGAAATTTTAATTATCATAAAGGAAGAAGAAAGCTAATTAATTCATGAAACATACCATTTTATAAGGCAGTTTTCTCATTGGAAGAAACAACGGAAGAAGAGTACCTAATATTTTTCACTAGCCTGTCACTAAAGAGAAATACTAAATTAAATATTGTTTTAGAAAAAAAATTGAGGGCATACCCATTTGAATTAATGAATTTAAAGAAACTGTCTTTTGATCCTAATATAAAATACACTATTGAGACCTATGATCTCATTAGTCTTCTACATACTTGAAAGTAATATTCACACTTCCTTATTATGAAGTGATCTACTAATAGTGATCTTTTGATGGATTCTGTGCTTCCAGGGAAGGAAAAAAATGAAGAGAAGAATACAAGTCATGAGGTAATGAGTTGCTGATTGCTAACAAATCATGATAAATTGTATAGGGGTAAGATTTTCATTAGTAAAGAGTATGCTTTGCTTTTCATGATGATTTAGATGTTGGTGAACGAAAGCAGATACAAGCATCTATGATTCCATCTGGTCAATATTGTGCTCCTTAGAAGCAGTTTTGTAATAAATACCAGAGTTAATAAGGAGTAGAATTTGAATCAAATGTACTTGTTGTAGTCGTGAGTTTTTAAATTGTTTTTCATAGTAGATAAATGCTGACTCATCACTGGAACTTGTCATAGAATGGTTTGGGTTGGAAGGGACCTTTAAAGGTTATCTAGTCCAACCCCCCTGCAAGGGGCAGGGACATCTCAAATCATCTCCTTGAATGTTTCCAGGGATGGGGCATCTATCACCTCTCTGGGCAACCTCTTCCAGTGTTCTAACACTGTTGTCTTTCTTTAAATATAAATTACAAGTGAGTCCTAGTCCTTTTTTAGGTACCTTTTGTAAATGTAATAGGTTATTCTCTCTTAAAATGTGTTTCTTCCTAATAAGCTAGTTACAACTGGTTTGAACACTGTCAAATGATGGCTATGGAAAACATAGTGTGTGTCATGCACAACATAGTAGGCTGCCCCAAAACTCTGTCAACAAGCTAGTGCTTTGACCTAAAGACCATCTCTAGGATGAGAAAATTCATTGAGTCTTAAGGTGCCTTTTTTTTTTTTTTTTTTTTTTTTTTTCTCTCCTGTTTG
>WHYT01014974.1:38254-66770 GCA_009806455.1 Tetrax tetrax
TTTTTTTTTTTTTTTTTTTTTTTTTTTTTTTTTTTTTTTTTTTTTTTTTTTTGTCTCTCTCCTGTGTGATAAAGTTGGTACTGGTTGGCAATATGAACTCTTGTCCTCTGGAAACTAAACCAGGGTAGCAGTCCATTTCACACGGGCTACTGAG
The DNA here is from genome assembly GCA_009806455.1 of Tetrax tetrax. Taxonomy (NCBI): domain Eukaryota; kingdom Metazoa; phylum Chordata; class Aves; order Otidiformes; family Otididae; genus Tetrax; species Tetrax tetrax. The sequence goes on from WHYT01014974.1 coordinate 38,409, forward strand.
CAAAAATCAGGTGCTAGTGGTCTGACTGGAACTGAACCAATGAACTAATGGTGATAGGATGGTTCCTTGAACCATCTAGGACCAACACCCCTAGGCTATGGATTTCTGTACTTCAAAATATATTTTATTGCAAAGTTAGGACAAAAGGAGAGTCTTTTTTTTTCCTGCTAGAAATTTCTGTTTGCAGCCCCTAAGTGTCATTTTTGCATATTTATGCTGCATATAGAAATATGTTTGCTTTTTTGCTGGATTATTTATAGTCCCTTATAAATGAAAGTGCTTTCCTTATTCTATTATTGCTTATAGTTATTAATGTTTGGGGGTTAATCCATCACTGATATTGGATTTAGCAGGTTTGCATTATATAATACCATATTATCTCAGTGCATAAGAGAAGGGTCTTTTAAAACATCATTTCAGCTTCCTTGCTTGTGGGAATAGTAATGTGTATGACTACGAGTAATAAGAGTTCACAGCCTAAGTGATTCTTTCAGAGTCCAGTTGTATATTCATGGGAGACAGTGTGAACTCTGAATGTATTTTACCATCAGTAGCTGACCAGAAGTTTGTAAATTTTCCTTTCAGATGTGGAACTAAAATGATTGTGCCTGATATTCTTACTTTTCCCACTGATACCAGTGGCAAAACTCTCATTAGGTTGAGTGGAGTCAAGATTTTATGCCTCATTTCCGGTGGGACTGGGAACTATTTGAAAGAGCAGATATGACTCCAAGACAAAAATGTGGATCCAGACTTCCAGCTCACATCTAAACTTTAGGTGGCAGCATTATGACTCTCAATCTGAAGTAATTTGAATTTGCAGATTCTGTAATCAAATTTTTTGTATGTACACAAAACAAGTTTAACTTACAGACTGCAACATATACCAATTTGAGGTCTCTCTATCTTCAAAACATGCAGAGAATCATTCTGTACTTGACCTCTTTATACTTCACAGTCCAGCCAAAATACTAAGGCTGTATCTGCATTAGCAAATGAAGTTGCAATAACAGATCTGCAAGTTGAAATAGTTGGTGCTAGAAACACAGTGACCACATTATTAACATTTTAGGAGTTCTGTCTCAGGTTAGCTTTAATCCATCCCATAGACGTAATGCCCACTAGAAGCATATGGCATTAAGCTTTTGGAGGACATCTTTCAGTTCAGTTTCATCAGAAAAGAGTCAAGTTCATGCTCCAGACCATGTCACAATGTGAACCAAAGCATGGTAGGTGAAGGTGGCCAGGGGTTCTGCTTCAAAAGTACATTTTTACTCCAAACTACAATGCTTATATAGATGCATCTTGACAATTTTTTCTTCTCCATTTCATGTGTTTATATTCTTTTGTAGATTCAGATATGTCTGTGGCATCATTTGTGCAAGAGCTTCCAGAATTCAGTATCAAGAATTCATTTCCATGTCTGTTTATTAATTGTCAACCTGTAGCATATACTAAAGCTGAGCTTTCTTCTGTGCAAAGAACCCTTGCTCCTGCAGTCATTGCTCTATAAATACAGTGCAAACATGATGGGGACTAGTTTAGAATGATTTAGTATTGTTTATATAACTAATTATATGTGCATCAAATTGTCATATGCAAAGAGAATCCTGCAACAAGGATTCATCAAGTCTGATGATTTGCACACTGTAAAACAGGTAGACTGTGATCACAATGATGGGACTTGGATTGAATGAGTGAAAGCTTCAGATCCATGAATGCAAACTATTTAGCTTTTTCCCTGAAAAGCTGGCTATTCTAGTCAAAGCAGTAGTTTTTAGCAGTCATACTAAGAATTTCACAAGGATGGAATGATCTTGAAAAATTTCTTGGGTCTATCAAGTAAGCATACTTCCTTCAGCATTAGGCATTCAAGTCATCCCATTCTGTTTACATTATTTAACAGTCACACATATTTATTCAAGGCTCATATCTTTGTTCTTGCTCTTGAATTCCCATAAGAACTTACTGCAGCTCCCCAGAGGATTTATGCAGTGTGGCATTTTCTCCCTTGCCTGAACATCAACCTACAGGAAAATGGTTTTGACCAATATTTACCACGTAGCAGTGCAAAGATGACAACGGTCATTAGTTTCGTCTACAGGGTCTTTGAAGAACCACGGATGTTCCTTAGAAGAGTCTAGATTTACTAGTTGAACCATAAAGAAAGAGTTCAGTAATTTCTTCAGATTTTCTTGGAAAATTTGCTTTTGGACATGAATCAATTCAGTTTAATGTTATAGTTTCTTTGTTAAACAAGGTAGAGCTTAATCTTTTTGTTTTCAAAAAAGTACTGAAAGCTGTATTACTGAGGAAACCAAAAAGCCACTGTCCTTGCACATATTTATATTTAATCTACTTTGTCAATTTCTCTTTATTACAGATTATTATTAATTGTAGTAACATGCACAAGACTAGACATAAAAGACCTGCTACAGATAGCAAGATCAACTGGAAAAGTTGTGACAAGCATGACCATGGCCCACATTCTCCTTTCCCTAGAGCAGCAGAGCACAATGCTGACCCTGGGGATGGATTGTTGGAAAGGAAGGGAGAAGTCAGGAAAAAGAAAAAAGTGGTCAGATAAAATATATAGGACTTTGGGGGACAGAGGTAAGAGAGTAGAAAGGTACTTTTTCATAGTTGTTCCACTCTGGTAACTAAGAAGGATGGAAAAAATATTTTTTCTTAAGAGGGCATAGACTGTGTTTTGGCATGTCTTCAACTCCCCAGCAAAACAGTTTCTGGAAGAGTCCACATTCCTTACCCTACATCTCTGAGGGAGACCACCATTCCTCCACCTCCATTATATGTAGGAAAGCAGGAACTGCTTTTTTTTATGCTAGTGCAGGAGCAATTAGGTGTAATTTCTGTGTCACGTCCTGTAGCTATATACTGGATTTGGCAGTGCAGTGAAGATTCTTTGTGTGTGTTTCTTTTTAAAAAAAAATAAATTAAAAAGACAAACAAGGCTACCTTATATTAGCAGACAGTAGAGCCAAAAGAAATATTGCATTATTTTCTGTTCAATTTGCTCAAATACTGGTATCCAACAGTACTGCAGTACTCAGGGGAAGATACTACAAACAGTATTCAGCTGAAGCGTACAGTAGGTTATTGCAGTTTAACAAAGATGAACTCTGCTTGATTTAAAGGATTTCTCCATTTTCTTTATATCCAACTTAGTGTAGACTTCTCAGTGTTATTATCATAAAAGTGGTCTGTGGGGACTAGGAATGAAGCCTCACAAATAGATTTAAAATGAAAGGAGACTCTTGATAGGATTTTGTGTCTACAAAAGAATTTAATAAATAGCAGAATGATGATTCACTGATGTAGTGAAAGTTATTGAATTTTAGGATTGACTAGAAGATTTCCCAATGAAAGGCAGCAGCTTCTGCTGATAGAATGGTTTCCTGCTGTTATTTCTGCTCCTACTTCACGCCTTCATTTGCCCCCAAACATGCAGGTTTTCTGCCTGTTTTTAAACTTTTGAATTCAGGTTTATGAGATTTTTAAAACACCTGAGTTCCAAAATATCTTCCATTCTGTTATCTAGAGCCTTGGTAGGAAGTCTGTGAAAGTTTGTGAATAATTGAAATGTAAGGTGTCAACTTCTTCAAGCTCTGGGGGATAATTGATAGAGACGGTGATTTAGGAAGCCTTCATATATGCACTAGTAAGAAGGTGTTATTTGTCAAATGTTTCAGTCACTGAAAAATAATGAAGTGCTTCATGATCGTGACAATTTTATTGTCATGGCTTTGTCCCACACAGTCTGCGAACAAATTGAACTTAAATCAGTCATTTTGGCAAAGTCTCAGATTCTTTCTGGGAGTTTGTTGGCAACTTAAATACAGGGGAAAAAAATCATATAAATACTAAGCTAAATGGTGGGGCAAATAGCACACTAGTGTGTGATGTTCATTTTGGTATGTAATACAAAAGTCAGTGAATATGTTTCATGACAGTGAAGATTTTGCAGCACACCAAAGGTTTCAATGCTGGCATACAGCAATTATCAGTCAACTTTGCTGTAAAATTTAACTCAATATTGTTGTGCAATGCTGTACTTCCTTTTTACTAGAAGGCTACTGTATTTACCCTCCAGTTTCTCCCTGCTCTGGGAGGGAGACACACGACAGAGGGTACTTAAGGCTTCTGCTCCCATGATGTTGCCAGAAAGGTCATGCAGAGGCAAGGAGCTGTGTTTACCAATCTGGAAAAACCAAAGAGAGAGGGCTATGCAGAAGAACTGATCCAAATACCCAGCTCGTTGGCAAGAAGTTCTGAGCTAACAGGTCTCTCTTTTCATGTTTGTGATGCTTTGCATCTTAGGTTGTACTTCATTTATGGTGCCTGAGTAGAAATCCATGACAGGGGTGCGTCAATGAGATGGTACCAGGCAGTGGTACAGATGCGATGCAAACAGGTCAAAAGCCAACACAACGTGCCCACCAAGGCGTAATACGGAAAGTAGGTTTTTTTGCGGAAGGTGATATAGGAAGTGAACTGTGAGATCAATTACATAACTTCAGCATCTCAAGAAACACAAGAATCTGCTTTGAGTTAGGAGCTAGTTAAATACATTTCCCACTGATGCAGTCCAGGTATGACTCAGCATGAATATAAGAAATGCTTAAGAGATGAATATGAGAAGATGTGTGTATCCCAAAACTTTAAAAATAATTACATCTCGCTGCTAGAACTGGAAAGTAATAGTAAGATCAAGTGCCAGTTAATGCATTGTTTTTACACCTCAAAAGCAGTACTTGTATTCAAGTATATTTTAAATACATTGCGTATCTGAATTACAGAATGACATTTGTTGTAGGCCTTCTGAGCAACAGCATTGGTAAGAAATGTCTTGTCTTTTCTTGGCCCTGGCAGTGAGACACCTGTCCCAGAGCAGGAGGCAGCAGGCACTCTCATTATTTTCTGTTTCTTACGGTGCATTTTTTACAGATGGAGAGCCTGGAATTCCAAGAGTAAGGAATTTGTTCAAAGCCTCGGGGGTTCCATACTCCCATTTCTGAGTCTGAGCATTTAAATTACAGAACTTCTCTTGGAAAAAAAAAAAGGAGTTCTTTTGCCACATAGAGATGAAGGGCATGATAGACCTCTCACGTACTCCACTGTGAATCACAGATTATTCCATTGCAGTGAGTGGAATTGCCTGGGTAATTCTGAGAGAATAAATCCAAAACTGGGAGATTTTTAAAAGTTTCAAAGAGATGTAGCACAAATCCTTCTGAGTCTGAATGTGTCTCATGTTCTTAAATGATTTTGGTGCAACACAAGCTGCTGTCTCATGTTATCTCTAGGTGGTCAGTTTGTCTGACCCAGACAGAAACAAAGGAGGTTCTTTACTTGCCTATTAAGGTTCCTTTTTGTAGAATGTAATAGAAATTTACAGTATGGAGGTGATGAGCTGAAGATGTTTGAAGTATCCTCATCTTGGGAAATTACTGTAACTGTTTCAAAGGCAGCAATTTTTTCATACATACATAAAATGCGTGTGTGTATGTGTTTGTGTGTGTAAACAGATCAAGATATTTTTCCATTCACTACGTCTAAAAATCTTATTTTGCTGCTGCTCATTTTAGCAGGAATAAGCATTCACCATACTGCTTACCATTCCTCCAGAAGGACAATTCCCTGACCCTGTTTCCCCTGGTACCTATATTAATTTCTGTTAATGTAAATAGCAAAACAAAAATTCCTACTGGAGCAAGACCATGTACCCTGTGGAGATACCCCAGAAGAACAAATACATGCAAAACTTAACTGCATTGTTCCTTGAGTTGCTGAAAGGTACTGAAAGACTGTGGTGTTGCACGGTGAATAAAAAACAAGGAAAATTGAAGAGAATTTATTGAAACTATATTGCTAGGCATTGAAAAAAATATGTGTAATTAGAGTAATATTTAAATTTTGCCAGTAAATTTTGCCAACCAGATCAGGTTGCTCAGAGCCTTGTCCAACCTGGCCTTGAATGTTTCCAGGGATGGGGCATCCACCACCTCTCTGGGCAACCTGTGCCAGTGTTTTACCACCTTCATTGTAAAAAATTTTTCCTTATATCTAGTCTGAATCTCCCTCACTCTATTTTAAAACTATTATCCATCGTCCTATTGCAACAGGCCCTACTGAAAAATTTGTTCTCTCATTCCCTATTAAGTTTCCTAGGAAAAAAGAACAAAATCTGTTGTCTGAAGAGGTTGGTTTTGTACCATATTCATTAATACAGAGTTGTCCTCTTCCTGAATAAGTCCCTTGGATAGTCATCTCATTGATGATTAATTAGTGACTTTTATTACATATCCAAGAAGAACTAACTGAAAGGCTCCATGTTCTCTACAACTTACTTGACTGGCTCTGTGAATCACCCAAAGCTGGATGCGTCTATGACTTTGATGGGGAGGTAAAGGGGAAGGATTTCTAGCAGTGCTGTTCTTTTCTATATTGTAAAATTAGATACTCCTTTGAACAATGAGAAGTTTAACCTATTTCTAGAACACACACACTCACACACAAACGTGCAAACGTAAAGTTTCTTCCTGCAAAGCTGCACCTATATACAGCCATGACAGATACAGCCTAGGTGACTAAGTGACAGTAACCACACTAGTTAGCTTCCTCACTGGAAGCTAAGGGTTGGTATTTGATTGCCTTCCAGTAAGTGACTTAATAAGCTAATTATTTTGTAGAGCAAAAAATTCCCAGAACTGTGCCTGCATAAGCAATTTGGCCATCAGCACTCTGTGCAGTCAAACATTTTCTGAATTGTTGGCAATTTTGCATCTCTTCTGGACAGCTTATCTACAAATGAAAAAAAAAGAATTGAATAGTTATCAGATTTTACCAGTAAGTATGGATAGAAACACAGGTGGACAGCATGTTAGGTGTGGCTCCCTAAATGCTGTGCTTCTATCACACTGCAGTGTTTTGAAAAAACTGTTTATTTTAATTGGACTTGTCACAGTGAGGTCAGACATACCAAAAGAGACTTTGTGATTGTATTGAGGAGTCCCTGTAGACCTTTCAGTTTTGAAGACACCTACTTATTTATCTAATATCTAAATAAAGAGGGGTTTAATTTCCTAGGCAGATGAGGACCTGCCTTGCTTAACACCATTTGAATGGTCATTTATTGCTATGAGGAGTTGGCTGGGAGAGGAGGGTTTCTGTAAGCACCAACAGGTGCAATCACACGTCGGATGGCAAGTAAAGCCAATTTTTCAGCATTGTCAGAGAGGATAGGATTTTTTCTGAAGGAGCCAGCATTTACAATATTATGTATGCTGCCTGTCTAAACCTACGGTCACTTGGCACTGAACCCTTAGCGATGCTGGCCAAGTAATTTAAATGGCGCATGTGTTCAGATGGCACAGCTCCACCCAGGCTCAGAGTCAGCCAAGAGATCATCCATCTTAGGAGCATCAAGTGGTACTGTAGATAGTAGGGTTTCAAGCCAAAAAGAAGCTTCCAAACAACTGTCTGTCCCTGTATCATATATCTATAGCTAAAATGGTATGTGATTGATAACCTAGTTTTCACTTGGATTATTTTTGAAAGGATAGCCCCTCTGTAGGTGCTGATACCGTGACCCTGCAGTGCAGAGCTGGTGCTTTGGTGGGTCAGGAGAAAGAATTACAGCCTCTGATGCCTTTTCCTTTTCTGATACCTGAGGAAGCAGAATCGTCTCTGTCCTTCTTTTCTAGGACAAATGACGTAGAGGGTTTCTGCTGAAAACTTGTCCATTGTAGTCTGTCAAAAGCAATTAGTAAGAATATGAAATGTGTAAAGTAGTTGAGGGGTTTGAGTAGCAAAGTTTTTTGTGCACCTTAACAGTCCAAAAGTCTTTTAGGCATCTCTGGTATACAATGAGGGAGGTAAACATTTCAGTAGTAAAATTCATGCTCATGACATCTACACTCATCCTTGAGAAAGAAAAGCTTTTAAATAAACCCTGGTGAGTTGTCTTTGCTGTGCAACCAGACCTCTACCTCTTTGTCCCGAATTTAAGTTGTCGTCATGTACCTGATTCTGAGAAGGTGAAAGTTAACAGAGCTGCATGGACTTCAGTGAAACTGCCAGTATAGACCAAGCAGCACCCAGATGCTTTAATAAGCAACAGGAAAGGAAAAATGAATTAAACTAACTGTAACAACAGGGCTGGTGAACAGATATACAGGAAGAGATATTCACGACATGAGGAAGTAGGGAGCTTGCCCACGTAATGTGTCAAGCTCTTTCAAAGGAGACATCTGTCTCTGTGCAAAAAATATTTCACTTTTTCTTTGAAGAAAAATACTAGCATCAGGAAAGTTTGATCTATGGTTGCTTTGAAAAAAAAAAAAAAAAGATTAAAAGATGTAATCAGAAGCCAAAACACAAAATATAACAGGCAGAACATAGATAGATCACAGCCACAAGTCAATTATGGGAAGTGACTTCTCTTTTATGAAGCAACTGGTGTTGGCCGTTGCTGAACACCTCCTTGTACAGCTCCTAGGCAGCCATGTCACACAATGTCTGCACAACAATGTGGATTCCTCTGCAGCTTTCTCATTTTAGCAGAACAGTGGAAATACCAGTGTCTTGCGTAACAACTGTGAAACAGAAAGTAGACAATAAAATGAATGCAACTGATAGCAACTAAGTGAGGATTAGGGCCGTAATCCCTAAATCTAGCCTAAATCGATGATCCCTGAACTAGCTAACTGGAAGCTATAAGCACAGAAGTTAGGTAGCGTTTAGGCAGATGAGCTATGACACTAAATAGAGTTTGATCTCATGAGAATATATGCATCAATATCTGTTTTATCATTGATCACGGTATAGTAAGTAATGGGATAGTTATGCATCTGAATAGCTTAAAATTCTAAATTTCAGCTGGTTTATGTACTACCAGCTAGTCCTTCATAGCCCTCCAGGTGTTCTGGGCCGCACTGAGTGTCCCAAAGCCAGGCTGAACCATACCACTGTAATGTCAGTCCCCTGGCTCATGTAGATGATAAACTATTTGAACACCCAGATTTTATTCATAATCTGAAGATAAGAATTAGGCTGTTTCTCTTTCAGATTTCAGGGTGCTTAATGCAAGCAGTTTCATAATTTTCTGGTTCCCCATCTATTTTTTTCATATCAGGGAGATTTGAAAAGGTGGTGTTAAGAATATCACAGTGATACAAAAATGCAGTTTCTTTCTTTCATTTAGTTAAATATTTGGTCAATTCAAAACTCTCTGCAAAATGACAGGATGAATAATGGTGAGAAGGAACAGGGGGAGAAGATTCTTATTTCCATTAAAAAATACAAACTTTAGAGTGGAACTAGTACTGCTTAAAATTCATAATACCTCAGAATACCAGAATGTATGTTGGCCTTAGAGTTTTCATCTCAGAAAAGCACATTTGAAGCAAATTTCTTGATTGTTTCCACTCACTGCACTTTGATTCACATCATAGTATGATCTCAGGGCACATCAACTGGCCTTTTTTCCTGAAGAAGTTAAACTGAATTTTGAGGTCCAGCAGGCTTATATCATGCATTCCTGCTGCTAATGAGCACTCAATCCACAAGACAGACTAAAGCTGATCTGAAGTAAAACCCCTGAAACATTAATAGTGTGGACATTATGTCTCCCATACCAACTGTTGGAATTTTCAATTCTGCACTACCAAAGAAGGCTGCTCTGAATACAGGGAAAAGTTAAAATCATTATGATTTTGAGCTTATCCTGTTAAAATTATTTTGGGTTTTTTTGTTGTTTTGGGGGTTTTATTTTTGTGTCTGTGGTTTACCTCTACAGAAAATAGGACTATCCCCCCTTTTTTTTTTACTGGAAATGTCCCTACAGCAGTCTTTAGCGAACAGCTTGGATTTCAGGATGTGTCACCTGCTTTACAAGGTGAAAAGAGGATTCCCCACCTCCTTCTCAAATTTCTACAGAATTATTCAAAAACTATTTAATACATAAAAACTTTAGGATAGGGACTGGATAGCTTGCTAATATAACCCAAGCATCATTTTGGTTTAGAGGGTTTTTTTTTTCCAGCGAGAGACGCTTTAGTGACTGGTCAAATGTACTAACCATCCACTCCTTGCCTTAGGCCTTCAAACTAATTTAGGAAGTCATTAACCATTCAGGAATAGGAAAGCATATGCCACATTATCCAGTGCATGCAAAATCAGCTAAGAACTTCTACTCTACCATTGGAATTGCAAGATAAGTAAATAACTAAAATAGCTCATAGTCCTAAAAGAAGTCTGTGTCCTGTGAATGTGAAGCTGCAGCATCTGTAATAAAGCAGAAATGTGTATCTTGCCATTTGGTTCATATGTATATATAATTAATTGTGAGAGATGTTCAGTCTTGCTGATGATTTGATCCATTCAGCAAGAATGCACTTTTCACAGTACCTTACACATTGCCAACTCACAGAAACCGTCCCTTTTTTTTTACTTTCAATGCTGTCAATTAAAAAATGCATGAGAGTTCAAACCAGTCTTCCCATTCTGCTGGTGCCTGCAAACTTGTTCAGATTTAGTGCTCTGTCTTTTATCATTGCTTGCTCTGCAACTTGGATTTTCCTGTGGACTGAATGAGAAAGTGATAGCATGCAGTCTTTCTGTTTAATTGCATAAAGCTGCACTCACTCTGACCTCAGCATGCCTCATGGAAAATGTCAACAACCATATAACCATAGAAGGGCACACATGAGCAAAAAGAAGAAAAATTATATTAAAAATTATCCACCACTTAGTGCTTTAATGCTACCCTCCTAGATCTTGTTTAGCAGAGTATTTTAAAAGAGTTTTTCAAAGAGCTTTAGCAAAAAGAAATGAAGACATTTATTCAAGGAGAAATATTTTTTGTTTGAAACTAGTTGCGTATTTGGTACAAAACTGAAATAGATTCTTCTCCACTTGTCAGATGAAAAATTAGTAAATGATTCAGTTATTAATTATCTACAGTAACTATTTGCTGAATTAATATTAATTTTTATTAATTATGTATCCAAGATCGCTTTACCAGCTGTAGTTTCAATTCCCAGTTGTTGTAAATTGGCTTTGCTTCACTAAAAACAAAATATCTATATCAGTTTACACCAGCTGAAGATCTGGCTCCCCAAAAGCGGGGTAGCAGTGAGAATTCAGACCTGCTAAGCAACGTGCAGGTCTCCATATTAAAATATTTAATATTTTTCCAAAAACACCAGGAAGGGCCTTAGTTTCTGCAGTAAAAAGCTCAAAGCCATGTGCTCCTGAGGACTCACTTAATACCAAGTGAAGACTGAACCCTCCAGGTATCTTAAAGGGATGTGGCAGTGTGTTACAGTAAAGAGAGTTTCTCCCGCTGCAGTATCCCAAACAGTCTCTTGCTCCTACCAGCTTCCTTTCATTCACTCAAAAGTGGCACACCACCACTTTAAGAAAAACATTTTACATCCATTTACTTATGGATGTTTGTGAATCCAAGAATAACAAGAGGTTGTCATTTACCAGCTCCAGCATGGATACTATGCATAGTACTCTCTTAGTCTTTTTAGATGGTTGGGTTTGGGTTTTTTTTTGGCTAACCTCTTATTATCATAACTGAAAGGTCTACTTAAATAGCTAGTGTGAGAGCCTGATTTTGTAATTTCATCTGTGACTTATCCTTCACAATGTAATTTGGATCTGTTCATGGAGCGAAGCTGACATTCTTATTCTACCGGTCCTGTAGCTTCTGCCTTAGAGGTAAAAGGGGAAGCTGGACTGTAAATAATCTTCCAAAGGTTAGGTGGTGGAAATAAAGAAGGTATAGACTCGTATAGAACTTTTTCTGTCACTAAAACAAATTGCAGAACTGAAACAGGTCCTATTCTTTTTTTTTTCCTCTTTGCATTTCTGGTACTTGTTGAGTCCTCATGGTGAGATGTAGAGTGCCTCGAAAAACTTCAAAACATGTGGGCCACTACTGAAATTACACTGTTGCTTTGTCACAGTGCTTTGTAGAGACAACTCTGTTGTACTACTGAGAAACTGCAACTTGAATTATAAAGGGGCAAAGTCCCCAGTTAAATTCTGGAGCCATAACAGTTCTCTTCCTTCTCTTCCTTCTGTTTCCTGTAACTAAGTCTACTCTAAGTCTGGTCAATATGGTTTAAGTCAACTGCAGGAGAAGAAAATAAATAATTTCTTCTGATTTAGACATTGTGAAGTGCTAGGGCAACTTACTCATTTTTAAGAAGATGCTATGGGTAGTATATAGGCAGGCTACTGTTTTGTGGTAAATAAGAGTCATGGGAAGATGCCAGGATCTCAAAGCCTGTAGGAAGCACAGCTAGATAATGTCTCACTGACTAGTGTTTTAGTGCTGAAAGGTTGGGTTTTGCTTTTTACTCTACTAATTAAAATTTCAGTCTTCCTTTCTAACAAAGATGATGAAAATGATAGGGCATTCCTAAATTCTGAAGACATTATCAGAAGTTTCCAAGAGTCAGCTAGACTCCCAGGACTCTCTGTGAACAGCTGATACTGTTTATTACCTGGGTGTCTGAGCGCCTGTCACACCGTAGAGCTAAGTGCTGCTCTTTCTAGTAGAATGACACTGCACATACAAACTTTTTTTTGAAAGCTTAGTAATAAGAAAAAAATGTTTCTCATTTTTCTATCAAGCATTCCAAGCATTCAAGGTAGTACTGAAGGTAGCCATTTTCCATATGATAGTTCTCCCTGTGTCAGATAATGATTTTGCAGTCTTTGAAATCCTGACTCAAAATTGCTCTATATGTTTTTATTATTATCACTTTTTCCAAAAAAGCTTTACAAAGGAAAGACAACATGAGCACACTGCTTTTATTGTGTGGGCGTGTGGTTGCCTCTGTATAATAGACTCCCTAATGTTCTTGGTTATAATGTGTAGCATTGCACATGTAGAGATCTCGATTTCCAAACTCCATTTTCAGGCTCAATAATAGCCTTTCATTCAGCGAAAGGATTTACACCTAATTATAGAGCAGCGTGCATTTTGTTCTGTTGGCTGGTCAGAAAGTATCCTGGGTATCTCGTCGCTGTCATTCAGGGCAAAGAACCAGTGCATGTCAACACGCTCTTGAAAGCTTTTGATATTTCCAAGTATACAGCTATAGATTTTAAACAAAACTCCTATAGGCTTACTAAGGATAGTGATAGGCAATTGCCAAGGCAGTAGTATTGGAATAATTCCTTTTAGGGAAATTACTAATATTTACTTTGTATCTTCAATAGGATTTTGCAAGAATGGACAGGGAAGAGAACAGAGAATTGTTTTGATTTTGTTGTCTTTTTAAAACTGAACTTTAATTTGTTGAATGCAGTTTATATAGTAACTGAAAAATTTGTTTCTGTGCATTTTATAATAAATCTCTCTGCAGCAGTTGCAGTTTTAAACTGTTTTGAAAGGAGCTTTAAGCATTAAATGACAATAATAAAAACTTAAGTATGATACTGAATTTGAAACTGTTAACTGCGTTAATCTATTTCTTTTCCCCCTCTGACCTTAAGTATGCTGTTTCTACTAACTTATACTTGGAGTTAGGCAGTTATTTTATGCATGCAATTTGTATGGACTAGCCAAGGAAAAAGTCTCACTATGAGAGGTATCAAAAAAGAAAGTAACAAAAATAAAAAGATAAGACATAAGAAAACAGATGGAGATAAGAGAAGTGAGGGTATAGAGGAAATAATATGACAGGGCAACAAAAAGGAGTCTCTGCGGATGAGTGTCCTAATTGTTCTCCACTATTTTTGTAGGTAGACATTAAAGCAAACAGATGCTTCACTGTCAAGGATGTCAAGCTGGAGAAAGAAATTCTGTGTGGCTATTTATAGGGAGCTTTTCTGAGACGGAAGGGCACTAAGGTAGAAAGCAATAATAAAATTAGATGATTGAAGCTGACATTATCACAGTGGTCTGATAAGAATGGAAATCAATGTTTTGTGTTGGGGAATGACAAATGGTATGTAAAGAAACAATAGTCTGCAAAAGGTCTTGAAACAGATGACAAGTAGCTTTTACTAAATATGGTAAAGAATGAAGAGATGAGGGAGGATGCAGAGGGAGAGTGACATAGCTAAAGGTACTCGTTAGGTGGATGATCTCTGCAGCAGCAATCTGAATGGAAGCAAGAAAAGAGGATATTTTATTAATCAGAACACAAGCCAACACAGCTCTCATCAAACATTTCCCAATATGTGTGTGAATAGGAAAAACACTTCAAAGCATCACAATGAAAGGAACGAGGTAAAAATGAAAGGTGAGTACAAAGTTACGCATCAAAAGATTGTTTTGATTGTAATCAAAAGACACAGTAGGGAGAAAAATAAAGTGTTCTAATTTAACTTTATGGCATGACTAAGAATCCATGAGGAGACATTGGAGATATACGAGAAATTTAGTGTGGGTGGCAGAGGCAAGTATGGAATGGAGAAGGAGATGTATCAATTGTCAGGTTAAATATATGTCTACAGATTAAATCATCCCAAAATATATTACACAAAGAAGAGAAAATAGAGTTAAGGACAAAGTCCTTAGAACTGTTACACAAAAAGAAGTGAAAAAGAGGCTGCTCAAGAGGTTGCTTAAGCTTAAGCAGTAACCTGAGGACAGACTTGTGAAAACAAAGGATAGTTTTGGGAAGAGTCAGCAAAATCTAAAGCCCCAGCAGGCCGAAGGGAATGAAAATGGAACGAGGGAGAATGAATATGGCAGCAATCAGGAGGAAGACTAAGGTGAGGATTTGATGAAGGCTCACACAGCTGAGAAATACCTTGGTTTGACAGGAGAAGAGAAGGAGTTATATGAAGGTGAAAGTGAGGGGAAGGTACATTGCCTTTTTTACAATAAGAGAAGGTTGAATTAACAGCTTTTCTATGGGAGAAAATCTGAAATAAACATTACAGTGTTACTGCTGATGGCAAACCAGCAAATGCGTAAAGAATAGAAGCATTAATAATTGACAGTATATTCTTGCCCCGCATAGAAAGCAGGATTAAGATGTGATTTTCTGTGTGATGACATATAGCGATAAAACACAATAATCTTCTTTACTACTTATAGTAATATAACTGTGTCATGTTTTGTGTACTGCCGTGCTAATACAGATGCCAAGTACATAATGCATGTGTCCATACATTTAGTTCTAGTTTCATATATGTCTATAACATAGTTACTTTATTTTATATCATTAATGGTTGTCTAAAAGGCTCAAGCTACCTGACCCCACTTAATGTAGGAAGAACCAAAATAAGGCATTTCAACATGCAAAAGTGGTAGTAGTAAGTAACTATGAATAAAGTACCAGTAGAAATACATAACACAGAAGAAAGGTGAAAAGGAATATTTAATTACAATATGAAATAGTAAATTATTATTAAGAGGCTAATCATGACTGAGATATCACAAAAAATTTTGAGAGATTTATTTTGTAATTTACACGTCCAAAAAACAGGAATAGAAAAACAGAAAGAAATTCATGGCCCATGGCAAGGGTGATGACTTGGGTAACCTGTTTACAGTTTCTGAGTTCTGACTGATGCTGAGGATCATTTCTTTTCATGTGAGCCTGAGAGTATTCTTACTTTCTTGTTATCCTTTTTCCCTGCTTTAATTGTGTGAGATGAGAGCCCCAGGAAGCATGGGCACAGGATTGACAAGAAGGAGTCTTCGGTTTCAGGTGTTCTGTCCCTGAAAAGAATAGATTCAGGGCAATAGGTTGGCTTCTGTGCAAGACAGTTAGCTTAGCAGGGGTGACATTGCCTATAAGTGATGTGTATTAACCTGTCAAAGCGGATCAGGAGTCTATGCCACAGAAAAGTGAAAGGTTATAAAAGCACAAAGACAGTTCTACGTCTCTGACCATTTTCTCCAGTGGAAATAGAGATGATTTGTTTCAGGACCCTATTGAGGCAGGAGATGGCCTGACTATTTCATCAAAGGTAGATCATTCAACTTTGAAGAAAGAGGATGCAGGAGTGAATACCACAGCACTGAAAGCATTTCTTCTTAGGAAATATCTGTAGGCTTTTTTACATTTCTGGTACTTAATAGAAAGTAACTGAGTTAGAACCTTCCACAAAGTCTCTGTTCATTTGTTACAGAGGTGAACTGTAAACCAGGAGCTTCAGTCCTTCAGGGAGACGCTGAGGAATTCACACAATGGAGGTGGACATGTAGGTCTAAACACAGGAAGCAAGCAAGGCCTTGGGGATGCCTATAGAGCAGCTCAGCAGTTCTCAGTGAAGAAAGTTGAATCAGCCCTTTGATTAAGTACACAAAGATAAACCCACCATTAAGTTTAGTCATGCTAGACTAATAGGAATAATAAAGAAATATATTTCAGAATTCTGGGGTTTTCCTTCTGAATTACGCTGTCGCTTTCGCATGCTTTTGCTAATGTGTTCCATGTAATTTACCTCTGAGTAGGAGGTCTAGCATGAAAATTGAAGCAGGACTTAAATGGTACATAGGCCTTGTGCTCGCCCCTCCATAAGCAGCAGATGTTGTTGTTTTGTGATTTTTTTTTTTTTTTTTGGCTTTTTTTTACACGCTTTTTTGTTTTGCTGGGCAAATTGTTTTGCCACTGAAATTATGCTGCCTCCTGTGAGGATAAAGCTGAACCATTCAAACTAAGAAAGGAATTCAATTTGGCCTTTGCATGCATGAGCAGAGGAGAATGCTGTTGAGATGTATCTAGATGGAAAAAGTTCCAAACTCCAATGCTGAGGCTAACCACCACGCTCTTTCAGATTTCAATAGCACACACATTGTCCTTGTTTGATATGCTAGACCTTGGTGTTTCTTGCGTACGCACTGCTGCGTGACCTTGCTGTTTCAAGAACATTTTTCTTTGGGGCTTCTGGGAATCTGTTTTCTTTTTCACTGCTGACCTCTAATGATAGATGTGTCTGAGCTTACATGACAAATATTTTCAAGCCTCACATAGGTTTGTAAACTGTATTTGTTTTCATTACTTCCTTTCCAGATCACAAAAAGGATTTTAATATAAATAGAAAGGCTTTTATGGTAGCATTTGCTTGATACTTATTACCATACATGATTTCTTTTTCATACCGCAGT
Source organism: Tetrax tetrax (assembly GCA_009806455.1). Taxonomy (NCBI): domain Eukaryota; kingdom Metazoa; phylum Chordata; class Aves; order Otidiformes; family Otididae; genus Tetrax; species Tetrax tetrax. Next base: position 55,519 of record WHYT01014974.1, read on the forward strand.
TAGAGCTGCCTGGGGATAGAATGAATATAGCTATACATTTTTTTTGTCCATTTTGACAGCTACACCAGAGAAAGAATAAAATTGCATACCCATCGTATTCCTTCAGAATGCACGATTGCATACCCATCATATTCCTTTAGAATACATGAATACTAAGCTATATTATCTAAGCCATTATAAGCTTTAGATTATTACTTTAATTAATTGAATAATTTATTATTTTAAACTCAGGAGTTCATATTAGTCCTTCTCTTCTGTGTTTCTATAAACTTTTAAATCTTGACTTTGTTGATCAAAAAAGTAACATTATTAAAGAGTCAAATGTTGTCTAGTTTTCAAGACAAAGGCCCTGGTGTAAAGGTTTTGGGTTGTGCTCCTACAGTCAATATATAAACCTGACAAGTACCTAAGGGACGTATTTTCACCCGAGTGTCTAAAATAGTCACTAAAATCCAAATAGTGGCACAAAAAAAAAATAGACGATTATTCACTGTTATAATAAGCAGGTATTTGTCAATAGCTTCTTGATGGTATTTGTCACCTTGGCAGAGATATATTTTTCACATTAGATGGCTTGTCCCCAACCTGTATGGTAAAGCAGTACCACTGGGAAAAAAAATTCTCTGAGAGAAATGGAAACAAAAAGCAGTGGCCAGTGTTGCCACAGTGTATGAAGGGGCACTCTTCCCATTTGGTCCTCACAGTCTCAAGTATTTGCCTTCCTCTCCTGGGGCACGTTCTCCCAGCTTTCATATTCAGGGCTCTATGTATGTGATTTATTTTCTTCTGATTGTCTTGTTTGTGTTTACCTGAAACCTAAACTCCTAAGGTATCTCAGACACTTGGGATTTTTCCTGCAGCAGTGAATTTATCCTCAGACCTGAATATATAGATCTGTCTCACTCAATCTGTCTCACAAGCTGGTCCAGGTGAAACAAAAGAGAGAAGTATACACATTCATGCCTTTCTACTAAATTCACTAGGTAATATGTCGAAATACACATTTTGAAATGTATGTTTAAGTTTTATCCTTAAAATCAATCTAGACCATTGTGGTCCACCAAAATCCATCAAGTATTACATTTGCATAGGCATTGTCCATGTGCTGTCCCCTAAAAACAAGCAATAAGGAAAAAAAAGAAACACCTGTGATTCATCAGCAATGTAAGTAATATAGGTGGAGTTTAGCCTGAGCTCTGTCTTCCTCCATGTCCTCACAGTTCCTGATCCCCTAGAACTTTCTTCCTGTACCCTGTCTGCTCCTCCTCTTTTTACTTCTTTTATGCTTCTTTGAAAATTCAGCATATCCAAGGGTGCCTTTCCAAGTCATAATACTTTTAAATAAGCATGGATTGTTCGAGGTATGGGTTAGACGTGTGATTGTACAGTGTAGCCATCTTTAAGATTACTGCAACACCTTTGTAAAAATGCTATTTAAGCTGGTCACAGTATAGACTTCCAAAGAAAAGTAGAGGCCAACTGGAAATCAAACTTAGTTAAAAAAGAAATGAAAAAAGAGAAAGAGAGTCTCAAAGAAGGAGCTGATTGCACAGTAAAAAAACAAAGAATAGTTAGAGATGACATAGACCTAAAAAATATAAAACTGCAGTCTGCACCATCCATTAATTATAGAACACAAAATAAATGTTGCTTTATTGCTTGTTATCCACAAAACACTCTCACAGTGAAATAATGTTTCTTTTCCTTTTCTATAACTTTATCAGGATTGCACCATTTTATCTCTGTAATAGGCTGTTGTACAATACTAAGTGTTTTATTTCTGTGTGTAATACCTAGACAAGCTAGATCACATCTGTTTAGATTCCAGCAGTAGAAAAAGTTTAATTTCTCAGCTGTAATGCAATGGGCACAATAGGTTATTCTAGATAGAACAGCATTATTCCTATCAAAATGGTGGGATTGTATCAGGAAGAAGCATTAGCTGGAAATAACAATTGAGTCCCTGCTACCCCCGCCAAGTACTTCTTTTCCTAAGCTATATAGAGATGTCATAATTTTTTAGAGATGTTATTGTGATAAAGAGACAAAGAAAACAATTTTCTACTTAGGCATTCTGAACAACTCGGATAACACTGAGGGTGTTTTATGTTGAGCTTGCAGTGCCACAGAGAGGTGGGATAAAAACCAGATTCTTAATAAAATAGATATGTGACTCAAACATGATATTTTAAAATAAGTTATGTGGAATAATATATATACTAAGTAAGGATATTTAATGGGGTCAGGTTAGGCTTAAAACGCTTTTTTAAGCGTCTTAATATATAGTAAAACTTCATTAATTCCCAGTGAATCCATCAACAATACCAGTCACTGACCCCCCAAGCTTGTTTTCAAGCCTATAGGGTTTTCCTAGAGACTTTCCCACTAAGGCAGCCCTAAAAAGGGAGCTGCAGAACATGAGATGTTTTGTAGTTTAGGAGATTCTTATTCCCCTTTACAGGTTTCAGCTAAGCATATGTATGAATTTATAGATACAGTTTTGAAACTATATAGGCACACAATTCTTAAATGACAGAGGTGGTCTCTCTAAGGTAAGCTGCAACTCCTGCTAGTAGCAGTTGCAGTGTTTGCATACCGATTCACTTTTTTAATAAGAAAAAGCAGACAGTGACTTCATGAGTAGCTCTTTAACAGACAGGGTTATAGTGAATCCATTTGCATCAGCCTTTCTAGGTGAAAATGTTCTTTGGTGGATGAAATTAATCTTATTCCTTTGAGAAAAAAAAAAAAGACTGCAAGAATGCTAATATCCTCACGTCACCAATTGTAACAGTCAGGGAGGTTGACTCTGGTGGGCAGAAATTAGGATCTCAGTTCATTATCATGTTGAAGACTTATTTTAACAATGACTTCAAAGTAATTCTGCATATAGTAGGCAAAGATCAAGGAATAAAATATTTTAAGAACTAATGGACTAGTCTGGGATTTTTTCAGGCTCTCAACACACGAAAAAGAGCCAGCTAAACCACCCAAAGCAAAATTTTTTTCTTTCCGTAGTAGTAATGATGTTGCTTTGTTTTAGTCCATCAGAGAACCAACCTGAATAGCTGAATAATTCTCTCTGGGATAAGGTATCAAACATGAAAAAGAGATATGTATCTTAAAAAGAATATTGGGAGCTATGTAATAAGATGAAGGGGAATGTTTTTCAACACTCTTCCTTGGAAGAAAGTTTCTATCAGCATTAGAGAGCAGATGAGAGTACATGAGTCCATTGATAAAGAATCATGCTGAAAAAAATCAGGTTTTCTATCTTGTGGAAGAATCCAACTCTCTATTGTCATTCTCACACAGATTGGCATGAAACACTGATTTTTATTTTTATATTCCCAGGATGCAATACTCAGATACATGTCAATGCAGATATGACAAATATTTCTTGAATGGAAATATTTGACATTTTTTCAAGGCAAATTATGCAACTGTTGCAATTATCTGAGAATCCAGCTGCCCACAGACATGTGGATCAGAGCTAAATCACTTTTTACATGTTCATTATCAGATTCTGGATCGATGTTAACAGGACCAGCCTTGTGCATGTCAGGATTGAAGTGCTTGTGCCAAAACGCTTGTTTAGTTCATCCTATTTTTTACTATAATTAAGAAATAATGATCAAATAGCTTGACCATATGGGAGCATGCACACAATAGACCATGAAACAAACAAAAAAAAAACCCCACCTGAATGTATAACTGTCCATATAAAAGTCATGGAATCCTAGAATAGTTTGAGTTGAAAAGGGACCTTGAAAGGTCATCTAGTCCAACCCCCCTGCAAGAAGCAGGGACATCTCCAACCAGATCAGGTTGCTCAGAGCCTCATCCAACCTGGCCTTGAACGTTTCCAGGGATGGGGCATCCACCACCTCTCTGGGCAACCTGGGCTAGTGTTCCACCACCCTCATTGTAAAAACTTTCTTCCTAATATCTAATCTGAATCTACCTCCCTCTATTTTAAAACCATTACCCTGTTGCAACGGGCCCTACTGAAGGGTTTCTCCCTGTCTTTCCTGTAGGCCCCCTTGAGGTACTGGAAGACCGCTATCAGGTCTCCCCGGAGCCTCCTCTTCTCCAGGCTGAACAGCCCCAACTCTCTCAGCCTGTCCTCATAGGAGAGGTGCTCCAGCTCTCTGGTCATCTTCATGACCCTCCTCTGGATTCTCTCCAACTGGTCCACGTCCTTCTTATGCTGGGGGCTCTAGAACTGGACGCAGTACTCCAGGTGGGGTCTCACCAGGGCAGAGTAGAGGGGCAGAATCACCTCCCTTGACCTGCTGGCCAGAAAACTTTGAATTCCCCGTATTTTATGCAGCTTCACTTTGCCCATTTTAACTCGTTTCTCCTTCTCTTCCTCTCAGTGGGAACAATTTTCAAAGAAAGGTCCAGTCTTTAAGACATACAAATAAATCACTTTATACTGTGTTCCAAATACCTTAGGAAGAGATCTTTATTAAACCCCGTTACAGCTAAGAGAAAAATATGAAACTAGTGTTGAACTCATTCTTATCTACCCACACACATCTTTGGAGCGGGCTAAGAGGAAAAGGACACCTTTACCTTTCAACTAATGAAGGCCAAAATAAGGAGGGGCAGGGACCTCAAACTAGAGATCTGGTGTTTTGGAAAGAAAATATTCTAAAGTGGCCCTGGAAACTGCAGAATATTCTAAAATGGCCCTGCAAAAACAACACGTCTCTATCTCTTTCATTAGGAAAGAAAACAAAAATGAGATTGAAGATAAACCTGGGGAAAAACCACTGTTTTGAGAAAAACTGAAAGGCATCCTTGGCTTGCAACTCAGATTTAGAGCATTTTAATTAGTTTAGCAAGACCAAAAATTAGGTATTAGTTTTCGTAGTGTCGTTTCTCTTCCTGAAGTCATTTCCTGTACTGTATACATCTGCAATAATACAGATCAACATTAAGGAACATATCTTGGACTTTTATGGGGTTTCTTGGAAGCAGAAATGTACACATTCTTCATGATGGAGACAAAATACTACCTTTTATTGTGTATATAAGCAGAAACTTTCTTATAGTATCAGTTTTAGTATGGACATCTTAGTATATAAGAGAGCACAGCAAGACTAAGATAATACTCTTAAACAAGTGTTCAAATGTCTTAAGAAAATCCTAGCTTGACACTGAACTCATAAAACTGTGAATTTAATAAAAGAAGAATGCAATTTTGGGGGCATTTTCTCTCAGTTGAGGGCATCAAACCAAATCAATGGCAGGTGGCTGTAAGTTAAAGATCCTCATGTTCCCAAGAACATTAGTGCTGTCAACCCTTTTCCTGGTATGCCACTACTTCTGATGTATCAAGGACTTTCTAGCTGTCACTTCATCTCTCAGAGACTTAATTTAATAAGATGTTAAATTTAAATAGCATCATAGACAAAATCCAGTAGTTTACATATCTGGGGAAGCATTTGTCCTATGCCTTCCGGATTTTGATTTCTTCCTACAAAAACTGATAGTGCGCAAAAGTCTGCTTACATTAGTGTGGGGACCTAACATGCGAGCGTTAGACTAGCTGTGTAAGAATATTTTTTCCCGAGTAATATAGTCAGTGCTGTCAATGTTTTCACTTATGTAGTGACAAGTTTATCTGTTTAGTTTAATTGGAGATACGATCTCATCCAAGCAGACCTCAAAATTCAGAATTTTGAAACTCAGATACCGCACATGAAAGTAACTTGCAAATGAAACTTATTTTGGAGGCTTTCTGTGTTGCTTGCAGTTGTTCAAAACTGAAACAAGAAGCAAAAACTTCTTATTGTGCTGTTCTTTGTTTTGTTTTCACTTGTTTACTTTTTTAAATACTGGTCAAATTGTCATTGGTCTCAGATGTATTTTGCAGTTCCAAGCAGGTCAATTGCTAGATTGCAGTACTCAGATTCTGTTGTTTCAGTATCAGTGGCATAACTTGGAAAATGAAAAGCTTTGGCCTGAAGTTTGTGCCTCTCTGGTTAGGAAACGGAGGGTATTGTTAAGCAACCTGTAATTAAAAAGCGGAAGGAAACCGATGGAGCACATTTTATGCAGTAAATTTCAGGCACAGATTGATTTCACCTTTAGATCTTGTTAAAAATAAAGGGAGATTCTTTTTTTATCTCACTTGCACATAACTATGGATAATTATAATCCTTGAAATTCGGTTGGTGAGTGTATGTACTTTTCATCCTTCAGAAAGCTTTAATTTCCTTTAAACACAGCGTGCAGAAGGATTATTGTCTGTCCTGCGTGCCATTGCAATTGATTAGAAGAGGAACAACCTGCCCTGCCTGATTCTCTCTGCTTGCTGTGTGGGCCTTGCATAGCAATGGGAGGAGGAAACCCAAGTTGCTGGATCACATTCTGCTTCTGAAGCAGCAGTGCTAGAGGGCCACACAGATTGCTAGCTACACAAATTAGCAGAGATTGTAGAAAAGCAATCAGCCGCAGGGTTTAGTTCAGTCTGGATTAAGATGTGGGACAGGTTAATGAAGTACAGCGACACAGTACCATTCCAGTATGCTCCCTCATGCGTGGGACTGCGGTAGCATTTTTTCTCTTAATGATTATGGTTAATTTTATAGTGTGTTGTCCCATCCCAGACTAATAACAGTTTTAACACTTTATTGAAATACGCTGTCATGGACTACCCTCACTGTACGTGATACCTCACGTGGCAAAAATGTAAGGAAACTTGTTCTGAAGCGGCATTGATTCTAAGATACGCGTATTGTGATCATGGGTAGGTATGACTGTAAACCTTGCACATCAAAGTGCTTTATCAAATTAATTTAAAATGTTCTCATTTCTTGGTAGATGAATCCTGTTAGGTGTATGTAAGCACTCACTAGTTCTCACACTCTCTGACTGACTGTTTTAACCTCTGACTGTTTTATAAATTGCTGAGCCTCTGAAATGGCAGAGTTGGGAAATGCCAACCAGCACATCCCTCTGCCAGTGCAGGCTGCTCCTTACTGGTCCCCGTACTTAGTGCAGGCTCAGTTCAAATAGCTGCAGAGGCTACTGTTACATTACTTTTGTAGTTGTTTGTGCTCTGTTCAAGGAGAGTCTCAAAAAATGGGACTTAGTCACCAAGGACCTGCAAGGATTTTGGTGGGGACTTACAGTCCTGTCATTGATTTCTATATGGTCATGGACAGCTGGAAAGATGACCAATGAGAACAAATGCTACTTACAACCATAAGCCACCTGCAGAAATAGGGAAATGCTTCAATATGTGGTCCTGTTGTCATCCATAGAATTAATGGCAGTATTTTACCAGAATTCATATTTGGTAGCCATGTAAGAAGTCATATACTCAGTAGGAAATATGCAGCTGCACTTGTTCTCTTCACTAGAGGGTAGGGTTTAGCGGAGAGGAGTGAGGTTTCCCCCATGCTAAACATCCGCTCTAAACTCCGTTCTGGAGGTACCAAGTCATGTGTGTGCTCTGTCTAATCTCAGGAAGCCCAAACTCAAGGTTACTGTGCTCTCAGTTCAAATCCACCTGCAGGTCTATCTCAAAGCCTGACCATCTTCAGTGAAGATAATTTCTTTATAAATAGTTTTCTCTCTATGCTTAGCAATTTTAATAAATTCCACGTACTTTCATTAATTGGGTATAACGTATTAACTAGATTTCTCGGCCTGTTGTCCTGACAATAACTGATATAGACCTTTAGTTCTTCATGGCAGTTACAAGGCGGAATTAGGAAGACAAAGAAGAAAACTATTTAAATTTAATTGTAAGAGATTTTAGTAAGGAAGCTGATTTATGAATATTTTGAAAACGACAGCAGACAGTCATAGAGTGATTATAACATTGAAATGCACAGGCCTACACTGGCCAAAACCACCGGGCTTCTTCCTCTCTACTAAGGCACTTTATTCTGTAAAATTTTGCAAGCATGACTGCTTACATAAATATCAAATGATACAAAATGTATCATGTATTCACTTGAGCACAAAAAAAAAGGGATATTTTTACAAAATATTATTGCTAAATTTGAAGCACAGGTGTTACATATTTTCAAATATAAATATAAGTATTACAGAAATGGTGATCAAATGAAAAATGAACTCTTAGAGATAGATTAATGGATAGTAATGATTATTCAAGAGACATAATTCATTATTGACCATAGTAGATACAGGGTAAAAGGCAGCTTTGGCTTATAGTTTGTCTAAAACAAATATAAAACAGAGATAGAAAGCAGAATATAACAAATGGGATGAAGGAAAAATAAATAATAATTAATATCAATTAGAGTTTGTCAAGAATAGAAAACCAATAAAAGACATCAAAGATTGAGCTAAATAAATATTCATGGCTTCTAGAGATATGAAAAATTAAAGATTATAAGAGTAACAAAGATTAGTATATCCATTGTTAAAGAAAGCCTAAGTTTGGTAGTCTCATCTTTACATCTAGTTAGCAAAATTATCGGTAGTGCACTATAAATATTTTAGGTCTGTATTTGGAAGAAAATAGCATAAGGCATTTTATTTCACATGCAGACTTTCCAGCCTTTCACTAACTTGGAAGAACTGCAGAAATGTTTATTTGGTGTAAATATTTCTAAATAAGTAGATTCAATAATATGTGTTCAGAAGTTCTGAAAGAGATAGATACGGAGATCTAAAGTCTGCTGATGCTCTTTCTAATAAATCTTGGAACACAGGAAGTTCTGGTAAAATTAAATAACAACAGTGATGAAGTGCTAGCTGCTGATGCAGTATATATAGTATCTCTTCCCTATTAAAAATGTCAAGCAGGATGTCCCAGGTAACTATATGCTGGTTGCCCTGACACCTATCCCTGACAAAAACAAGAAAGTGTCAATGAAATTAAATTAATAAAGACTTAAAGGGCAAGAAAGTAATCAATTTCAGACAGCATGACTTTATAAAGAGAAGATCTTGTCAACAAACTTGATTTAAATCTCAGACGTAATGACATATTTGGTTGATGAATATAATTGGGTGGAAAGGATACACTATGATTTATTGCATGGGATTTGACTTTGTAACTTATGACATTCTAATGTACTGAACAGATGTCAAAAAGCTGTTGCCAATGAGAAATTATCCTGGATCGGGATTATTTCATTGGACTTTCATAGACATTGGTATAAAGCCACTTTTTAATCAATGATGTGGAGGTGAGTGGAACTGACCTATCCCATGTGTGGATGTCGCAAAGACTGATGGGAATTGTAAACAAAGATGCAATCATTCTCAGCAACTGAGATCACAAACAAAATCACTTTTACATGTGCACAGGTGTACAACTACCTCCCAGATATAGGACTATGTTTAATAAAGTGGTGACCTTTACAAAGGTCTATGGGTGGTAAGGGCCATGCAACTACCCATGCACTCCCAGTGTGGTGCAAGGGGAATAGCTCATCCTTAGATGTGAGAATAGGGATGTTGTGACTGGGAGCAGTTGAAAATTTGCGGAGGATCAGATAAGAGTCACAGAATTCATTTTAGAACTGGAGAAAATGCTTTAAAGAGTGAAACTGCACAATTCATTTAAGTAAACAGAAGAGACTGAGGGGTGATTGATCCCCTTCCTGGGGAAGATGCTGATGGATATTCCAGTCCATCACAGAATTTAAAAACCTAAGAATTTAACAAGAAATAATGTCTGCAAACTGAAGCCAGACAAAACGAAATTGGACTAAGATTGGAAGATCTTGTGCATATTATAGCTTTTCAAAAACAGAGTTGTTATATTTGCACAATTAGTGAATCAAATATTTTCACAAATGATAATACAAATACTGCACTTATATAACCAGTAGTGTTAGACACAGTATACTGAGCTTCGCAAAGCAGTGCGTTGTACTGCAGATGTACAGTCTGATTGCTTTCTCTCCTATCTTATTCTCTCTGGATGAATGTAACTTACATAAAGGCATTAAAAATATTGCAAATAGCCCGCAGCTGAGTTTGTTAATTATTGTCCAATTTGGAAGGCAAATTTTATGGTAAAGGTGATATTTCATATTGGAGCTGTAATGTTATAAAAAGCTTTTTCTTCAAAAAAGTAACTCAATTTTGAAGTGAATATGGTTTGATCTTAACTACGTTTTGGGCTTGCTCACTTTCCTATTGTGAAAATATAATTCCGTCAAATTTTATTTGTGATAATGTTCACAAAAACAAATTGCGTGTCATATTTCAGAGAAATACTTGCAGAACCCATTAAATCCTTTAGCAAGAAAGAGTCCCAAATAACAATTCCCATTCCATTGTAAATGGAAGTGACCTCTAATACAAAGGTCAGAATTTAGAAATTCATGGTTATTTTACTTCTGGAGAACATATTTGCTGTGATGCAACAAATAAATATTTTCCATTTCTCTCTCTTTCTCCCCCTTGTCTTTAAGAACCAAACAACTCTACTAGAAAGTCTGTAACAGTATTAAAGTTTTATGACTGAGCACGGCTGTAATTTTTAATGTCTTAATTACAAATGGAAACAAATGATATCTTACTTGAAAAAGGCAGTAAACAGGAAACTGCCATTGTGGGCAGGGAAGGGATCTATAAAAAGCAAACCCAGATAAATCAAATTATACAAAAAACACCCAACTACACTTTGCTTGTCAAAACGATTACAGTTTTCATCTATAAAAAGATGCTTCTGGGTGGTGACTCAAAACCCCTACATTTGCTATTTCAGATGTAATTTCCCTCATTCCATTCTCCTCTGGTGTCAAGAGTATAAAAAGAGACACACAGATTGCACACTGCCTCAGCAGACATCCTGTGAGCCAACGTAACCTTTTCAGGACTAAATTCTTTACTTTCTTCATACTGGGAGCTCTGTTGGGCACAGGATTTTCCTGTGTATGAAGGCAGAGAGATGTGCTGCAGAGAGAAAGAGGACGTTGAATTTGGCCATTCTTCCAGTAACTTCTGCCAGCCAAGGGATATCTGGACTTTGTCTTCAACTGAGCTTCAGTTGGGTGTGGGGACAGGACTACACTGTCAGTCTTTAGTGAGTAGGGAAAACCTCATCCCTGCTGGTTTTCTCTTTATTTTTTCCTTCCTGTTGGTGGAGGGAAGGAAAAAATAAAAAACCAAACCATTGTTTGGTTTACTGGGGAGTCCGGGGCGGGGGGGCAGTGGGGAGCAGTGCTGGCAGTTTAGCCAGAGACCTTCCCTCTGGGTCCAGAGTTCATCCAAGGGAAATTGAAATCCTGGTATTTCACATTTGTGAC
>WHYT01014974.1:66790-77849 GCA_009806455.1 Tetrax tetrax
GGGGGGGGGGGGGGGGGCGGTGTTCCAGTGAACAACCTAAAGCTTTGAAATTCAGAGTTGATTACATTTGAAAAAAAACTCTAGCTATCTGAAAGAGAGGAAATCTGCTATTACATACCTTTGCACGCAACCTGCATATACCATTCGTTCTCTTTCAGCTCTTTCATTTAACATGTTCTTTCTAAGTCGGGGGCTTTTTCTAAAGTTTTATGGAGTGCATACCTTGTAATATAAATTTTGAACAACTGCTTGTAAACCTCACAGGTGAGCTGAAAATCCATCCGAGGCCCTGAATTGGAGCTGCTGTCGTGTTTTCCACTGCAGCTCCGCTCTCGGAAGACAGTGAAGTCCCTGATTTCTGCTATACGCAGAGCAGCTCCGGCTGTCTGCTGAGCAGCCATGGGCAAGCTCCTAGTTGTGTTAAGTAGCCTCTTTAAAAGCTCATTAGTGAGAAGCTGTGGGTTTTTTGGTAGCTTACAGGGCAATTTCCAGTTGTCGATGGCTGCTGCAGATGTAAGTCGCACAGCGGTTGTGCTCGCTTGCTCTGCGGTTATTTCACAGCAGTTTCCTAGGTGACAGTTGGCTCCGTTTTGTTGCAAGTTACAGGTTTCTTATAAAAGCTGCTAAGTAATTGCACCCTCCACATCACCTCAACCAGGAGGTGTCTGTCTGTGTGTCCATTTTCTGGGTGCCTCTGAAAGCCCCAGCGCGGCTGAGCTGTGCAGTGTGGAGGGTCGGTCTGCCCGCTCCGCTCTCAGCAGAGCACAGATGCTCAGGTGCGCTTCCTAAAATCCAGAGTGCTCAGCTCCATCTCACAAGTGTTAGGAAGTGCTCTGATACATGAGTCCCCCACTGGCATATTCAGATTTTTATGGGGAGAGTGGAAGAAATGACTGGAAAAAGGGGTCTGAGTGCCAGTCCCATGGATCTGTCCTCTGGTGAACCACATAAGGGATGTCAGTTTGTACATTTCAGAAGTTTCTGAATTATCTCCTGCAGTCATTAAATAATGCAGGGGATAAGATTCGGGAGTTGTGACTTAATGGAGATGGAACAGTGAATTAAAAGCAGAACCAGAATCAGAAGTCAGTGTTCCTCTAGTTTCCACTTCTTAGATAGCAATGATACAGGTGTTTCAAAATTACTGTTAGCTACCTTGGAGATGATTATCAAGGTACTAGTGCAACAATTTATGTTAGAGCATTATTAGTTCAACATTTTATTATTATTATTATTATTATTATTATTCCATTGATACATCACTTGCAGAAAAATCTATAGGTCCAAAAATGGGAGTAGCCCTGCTAGTAAACCAAATTTAGTTGCAAATCTGTATATGTTGTCTGACTGCTTCAGCACCTTATCAAAAACTCTTCTGTTGTTTTTGGAAAGATATGCTGGATTTTTTAATGTTCCTAGTAAAAAGAGACCAAAGTATTGCATTTGTTTTCTTGTCATCATCTAACAAATAATAAGGTTGTAAATTATTCTGTAGCAACTTGCATTTTTACTTTACCTGAGTAGTTAACTTACTGAAGTACATTTACCTATATTTATAGTTAATGATGTATACAACCATTAGCTACCTTGGGAAACAGGCTTTTTATTATTCCATCCACCGTGACAAAGTTTCTACAAAACCCTTAGAAAGATGAGAGGGCATACATACATAAGCAGCCTGGTTTCTTCCATTTGAGAAGTATCTACATGGATAATATCAATATAAAATGTAAGTGAATTTTAAAATTAAATTATCAGATTAAATTTGCTAATATTATATATGTTATAAAATCAATCAGGAAAGAAACTTAAAATCAATATACATGTTCCCTTGTGCTTTTTTTCTTTTAAAATATCGATTGATCAGTGAAAAATCTGTTTGCTTTAATTTCCACTTCAGTCCTTATAGCACAGAAGGAACAGCTGTATGCTGGTATAAAAGATCTTGAATAAAAATTTGGCTTGAAACTTACTGGGAAGAACAGACTTGGATGGCCTCATTTAATTATCCAGGCTGTTTCTAAAAGTAAACTGCAGTATGTGAAAACAATGTCAGTTTTATAAACTAAAGGAACTAAATATAGGCAACTTTTAACCTAGTCAATTCACATTAAAAGACTTTCAGGATTATAAAAAGCAACGTGAAAAGAAATCACAAAAATAACTATGATCTGAGGAAGTTCAAGGGTAAAAAATGTATCAAGGTATGTAGCATTCTTCTTTGGTTTCTTTGGTTCATGGTATAACTAAGAATTTAATCTCTCTGTTTCAAATATCCGTTAGAATACTTTTTGATTCCACTTTTCAGCAGAAAAGCAAGATGAGGTCAACTTTATGAGAATGGATCGGCTCCGCAGATTTATAAAGATACATAGGAGCACTATTGATCCGGAGGAACTGGAAAAGCCCCAGTAATGAAAAAAAGAGGTTAAGTGCTGTCAAGAACTGCTGTTTCTTTAAGCTGATACTGAAGGCTGTATAATTTGTAACAGACTGGGGAGAAGAATTGGTTTTCAAGTCCTTAACTTTCAATTTGGCTTTAAATTCTCATTTCACGTGCAGTTTTTCATTGTGTAATGTGGTGCCAGACCTGTTTTTACATAGTCAGCATCTCGTCTATGAAGAATGAGTTTCTGTGCTGCTGCTCCAGCTGAGGCATCACAGAAGATGCGGTTTAGTGCAAATGAAGCTGTAAAGTAGTGAGGAATGCCTTCCATTCTGAGTTATTTCTGACATTGACATGGCCCTCAAGGTAGTTTAATAAGCCGCAGGGTAGATCAGCTTTCCATAGCTGCCACAGTCAGCTGGTATAGCTGTCATGGCATGCTAGGGCCTCATTTTGGCTCTACTCCCCAACAAGTTCCTACTGCCAAAGCTTGTTGGCAGCAGTGCTGGGTGGTACCAGTGCCAGCATCATTGCCCTGGTACCAGTGCCACAATAATATCCAGATCTGAACCTGTGTGACAGTGAATTACAGCCAGGATGACTGTGCTTCTGCCTGTGCCACCCTGGGCAACTCATCCGGCCTCACTGAGTCCCGCCTGACCCTTCAGCCCCTCTAGTCCCTGCCCCAGGCCCAAGCACTGGCACGTGCCTGGACTCTGCACTCAGGCAGAGGCAGGACACGCTCATCCAGGCAGTGGCCGTGCTGCGCCAGGTCTGGAGTCCACTGCGCCTGTATTGTGTCGCCAGGAGCAGCCATACGTGGGTCCCTGGAAAGGGTAGGAGCAGAAGAAGCAATACTGTGATACTGTCTCCTACACCTTCTCAAACTCCAGTTGACTAAGGATGCTTCCTGAGACGGATGTGTCTGTCATTATTTCCATTGGATTTCTCTTCCATATACTTGACCAGGTTCTTATGAAAGAGTATAGATTTTTACCTTGCGGAACATCCTTTGGCAATAAAGTCTGCAGATGTGTGGTGCATGGCATGAGAAACTGCTTCCTTCCCATCAACTGTTTTGAACTTCATTCCTACTATCTTCATTTGGTGCCCCCTGCATCTTGTGCTGAATCAAGGTAAACAGCCACAGAATATACACTGAATTTAACCTGACGCTTTATCATCCAGTAACCTGACGCTTTATCATCCGGTCTTGTAAGGTTCTTCTCCAGTTCTTCACAATCAGCCTCCATCCTTGCCTCTCTAAACAACGTAGTGTCACTTGCAAACATTCTCACCTCGCTGCAGATTCCCGGCTGGGGATGACGAACAGCAGCTCCCAGCATGCATCCCTGGGGAACTCCGCTCATGTCGCACTGCAAAATCTGGCTGTTTACTCTCTGCTTTGAATCTGCCTGCAAAATACCACCTATTCATTTCTGTGTAGGCCTGAGCTCTAACAGTCAGTTTACCCAGTCCCTTTGTGGAAACTGCACAGTCCCTCTGAGGTAACAACACATCTGTCTGCCAGCAGCTCTGTGCTGCTCTGAAATGCCTAAATCAAATTGCTGTACGTGCACAAGTTTCCATAGTTCATTCTAGGACATGAGATACTGCAGTATTTAACTCTGTGCACCCAAGTCCTTTAGTGGATCTAGCCTGAAGTACACACCAACACTGTTCCTTTGTCTAGAAATAGTAGAATAGAGAAGCATTTGAAGGTACTGCCTTTTTACAGTCTTTTACTGGGTTACTGGGAAACCCAGCTACACTTCTGAAAGAATGATAAACGTTGGGCTGAGGTTGTCTGCACAGTCAGGAGGCTGAAGTCTTTCTTTTGCCCGGTCTGCCTCTCATACTTCTCTCTCATCAGTAAGTCTTTGCATCTCTGAAGACATCTATCACTGAAACGGGGAGGTTTCTGTGGGAGACAGAACTAGACAAGCTTTGGGCCCAGGGTGAGACCTGCTGCAGGGAGTCTCACTCTCAATTTTTTGCAGGTGGATCTCAGCTGTGTCTACTGCACTTGAAGCTGCAGGATCCCCTTCATAAACCCCTTTCCAAACACACAGCAGAGGGGACCGCATAGTCCTAGAGGTTACGTCAGTTTTAATAAATGGCTTCATGTTGTTCAGAGGACATGAAAACCTCTCCCCAGTGACTAGATTTTGTTTCAATAGAATTCAATTATTTACTTAAGATGAACACTGTGAAGATTAATAATTATAAAATGGTAATTACAGGAAAAAAAATCCCAATTGACTTGTCTTTTGAACCCAAAGGGCATTTACAGTATCAAACAGTAAGGCATTCTTACTCTATGTTACAGCTGGACTTCCAACTGTCTAGAAGCCATAAAGCTGAACTGCTCCACTTTTTCTTAAAAATAAGCATACTGAAAAACAGGAAAGAATTTTCCATCTCTGGAGGTAGATTTCATTTAAAACATAGCAAAACAGATACTACATATACTCTCTCTATATATATGTATGCACACATGCATACATTATATACATATATGTATTTATATCCCACATACTGAACTAGAACAAAGTCATTTTAAACAGAGAAAAGCTGGTGGCCAAGGCATTAAATGAAAATGTCTGGGAAAAGATAAATCCCTCATTGTGTCATTACAAGTGCACTATTACTTCCATATTGCTTTCCAGCCCATCAGCTGTTAGTGGCCTCATAGGCCGCAACAAACTTCTCAGGGAGCCCTCCAAGTTTTTAAGAACTCATCTCCTTTCTATGAGGACTTACCTGTGAGTTTGCTCCCTTCTTCAAGCAAGTCCCCCAAGCCTCCTGGGAGAGTCTCACCCCATGTTCATACCCTCGCTGCCAGGTCCCACTCCTTGTCCCGCTCTGTACTCCCACAGCGTCCACTGCATCCATAGGCGCTGGGGGAGGAGGAAAGCTGCTGCTCCCTTGGGAGTGCACAACAGGACCCAGAGGGCAGCCGCCACAACAAGGCAAAAGGTAGCTTTCTTTTCCTCCCTTCCTAACTTTTTTAACAAAACCATAATGTTGTAGTGTCTACAGAGTCAACTACAAACGAAGTATGTATTTGTACTCTCTGTTGCACACATAATATGGAAATGGTTCAAAAGCTCTGTCTTCAGATGCTTATTTGCTATGCATTTTATGTGCATGGTTATGGGCTACGTTTGATGTGTCAGTCTATTTGTCCTTACATTGTCTACACTTGCCAATACCTTCTGCAGTAGTCATCATAGTAGTGTATCAGAACACAGCCTGATCAATCAAGAAACCATAAAGCACATAACTTTAAAATGTTATTGTTTTTCATCTCTGGGGGAGAGTCTCCATAAGTTATGAGCTCTCGTAGTACTAAATAGACGCAGATGATTCATGGCTTAGTTCACAATGGCATGAGGAAGAGCTTATTTTTAGCTTTCTTCTTTTAACTGGCTTTTTTTTTTTTTTATGGCTTTTGTCCACAAGCTCACTTTTGTTTGTGACATCAAAATTCTTTCTCTTGGAAATCGCTGTGGTGTCACAAGCACTACATTGTGGTCTTACTGCAAATGATTCAGTAGGAATCATTTGCAGGAAAGGAAAGAACTTCTACTCAACTACCTTGCTGATCAGCAGTCACGGAAAACAAAATAAAACAAAACAAAACAAAACAAAAAAACCTTTCCAGAACAGAATGGGGATTATTTAATGGGAGAGACATTTGGGAGTTGTCTATAGAAAAGTCCCTAAAGCCTTTGGACTAAAATACAGCTGCAGTGCTGAAAGCAAATCAGATGTTGGACTGTATTGCTGGGGTAAACAAAGTGAAACAAAGCCTGGGAGGGGATGGTCTTGTTACATAAGACACCAGTTACATAGCATACAAAATGCTATAACCCCTATTGTGTCCTGCACCTCAGGGTATAACTGCTCTTGAAAAAAAAAGGAACAAAGCAGAACAACCAAAATGATAACAAGTTTCAAATATTTAAGCCTTAAAATGTTGGAAAACATGGGGTTTTCTTTCGATGGGGAAAAAAGAAAAAAAAAAAGAAAAAAAACCCCACCTTTAGAATAATCTATTGAAAGTGTTTGGCTTTAGCATACAAAAAGCTAACCTGGATGTAGGTGCATTTCTTTTTTTTCACAATCACAGAGAGCAAAAAATGAAGCCAAATAATGCAAAAATCAGATAATGGAAACATAATGAAGGCTAATGATCACATGAAATAGGTTACCAAAAACCTATTGAGGGCCTTTAAAAAGTATCTCTCTGCCTTTCAGAACATACAGCAGAGAAAAGGAGAGAGAGTTACAGGAGCATGAAAGAAAATGATATAGAGAGCACAAAGAGGAGCAGATTTAACAATGGGACATGTCACTCTCTTCTCTACTCTGTAAGTCCTTACCCCGTGTTCATCACTATGTATCTGCTCCACGTTCCTGTTCCCTCTTTATCAGCAGACTTAGCCTGTCAGAGAGTGTGAGATGAGCTCACTTTTTTTTTATCCTGATTTTGTATGGAAATAAGTCTCGTGCAGTAGCGCTGTTTCTATGCCTTTCCTGATCTTTCACACCCTTGTATTAACTTGGTAACCTGTGAGGCCCATTTTAACCACATGTTCCCAGATACATTTCCACAAATTTCGTGAATAGGTAGTGGGATAGAAGAGAAAGAGAGAGAGACCTTTCAAATGTCCTGAGCGGCATTATGAGCTCAAGCTTGATTAAATATCAGAAAATCCATATCATCTCTCAAACTCATTATACAAATGTCTGCAAAACTGTCTTCTTGATTGCTAAAGCTCATAGAAAAGTTTCTTTAATGTTTTTCATTTCGGGTAATTCCTAAAAGGGAGAAATTTTTTAGTTTGGATCAAACTGAAGATGACTGTATTTATCCTGAAGGCCTGCTCAGTATTCCGTCTGTACCAACCGGTCGAGTTAAAGATATTACCTGTCTCCAGAGATCTTGCCCTTGAACAAGATACTACTTTTCAGCAAAGATACTTTGAAATAAGTAATATTATATGAAATAACTGCATAAGTATCAGGGCTGGATTTATAATGTATCTTTACAGCTAAAATAAGATTTTAAGAAATTCTTACTATGTGCGGTCTTGCTCTTATGCTGTTTGAATGTTGCATTCATCTGGTTTTGTATCAAAGCTGTATTTTAGTCTTGGATGTGAATCTTATGCAACCATTACTCAGGAAAAAAAAAAAAAACCAAGAGAAACTCTCTCTTGAATATGAAGTACTTCACTGATGTGGAACCCACCGCTTCAAGAGGACATTAAGACAAGTTGTCCGGTGAGATATTTTTAAAAGTTGCATTGCAATCCATATTTGGACAGTTATGCCAGCCAATATTTATTTACAGACGGGACAAAGAGGCCAGGCATTGGCTGTTCATTGAGGTGGTTTGGACAAAAGTTTCTCATCTATTTTATCTGTAATTGATTGTCCACAAAATTAGGAAGGATTTTCTGTTTTCAAACAATATGATTGAGAAATGTTGTTAATAGGATTTTTGAAAGGTTGCTGCAAGAGAGAACTGGAACTTGCTGGTTTAATGTCTCTTAGTATTTAATCCCATATAACTGAACAGGCTTTTTTTCACAAATGCAAAAGACAAAACACTGTAAACCCAGAGTAGTCCCTGATACTTGCTGTACATCATACAGCGTTGCCAGATTTCTCAGCAAATTGATAAATTACTTACATTTTTTTCCAGAATTGAGTAGTGATGATTATTGGTTTGTAAGAATGTTCAGAAAAGGATTTCATATTTTCTAGAAAACTTGAACCCACTAAATTTTATTTGTTGTACAGGTTATTGTAAACATTGGATTATTCTAGTTACAGATGTCTATCTGAATGAAATTACAGGCTGCTAAATTTGTGTCTTTAGAGAGCTGTGGTACAATCCAGTAGAGTAACTATGGCATTCCAAATGCCAATTAGAATTATAAATAGCAGTGTGTCTTGAGAAATATTAAGGTGCATGAAAAAAAGAAAAAAAATCTTTCCAAACTATCTTTTCCATTATTTCATTTTTGTTTTAATGAAGAACCTTTGGGGGAAATTGCTGTGCTTGAATAGCATGAAGAATGTATGTGACATTTTATTTCATTCACCTGTGACCTTACCTATTATTCTCTTCAGCAGCCCAGAAATGAAACATTTCATAAGTTATTTGCTCTTTACTGGCCATTTAATTATTATGCACCTCATTTCTTTTGTTTAGCTGTTAAATTAAAAAAAAAATAATAATTTTCTGTGAGTTTGGGGTTATTTTATAATTTCATAGGCTATCCCAAGGTGTGTATGTTACTGTAAGATAACACTGGCAGGTCACTAAAAGCATTTGCCCCTGCCTAACACCCGCAAGGCGTGTGTTATCTCAGAGTACCATGCGTCTTGTTAAGCCCTACCATTTCTGTGGCTCATGGACAAGCTTACTGTCAGGGTCTTAACAGAAATGCCACTTTTCTATGTTTATAGCTCTCCCATTGTCTACAGTTCAGCGCTAAGATGCACATCCATCGTATATTGGATGTGTATAATGGGAAGGCATTTAGACCAAAGTCAAGAAAAGGATATACCTAACTCTAGTTTCTTTTGAAAATCTGCAGAAGTGTGGACAGATTTTGAGAGAACAGCTGCTAGTGGGCTGAGATGGCCCAATAGCAACGCCAACAATACCACAAATATTTCTAATTATTTTCTAGTTTAAGAAAAAAAATTCATTAGAGAAGACATAAAAAAAAATTTACGAAGACTTTCTGTATGTTAACTTGTCAATTATCAGGTGTAAAAAATCAACATATTGGGAAGGCCCCATGTAAGTAATCGTGTGTTTTAATTGCTTGGCCTTGTATATTTCTAATACAAGCTCTTAGAAAATTTGAATTGAATAAATTTTCCGGGAACTGGGAGTAAAGACCTAATGCAAAATTTTGCTTGAGTATCTGCTTGTACTTGAGATCCATTTCAGTGAGACTATTCAAATGGTTTAAGCTGAGCTCATTCTTAATGGGAACCTAGTGTCTAGCCTGCTACTCAAGCATTAGACATTGCTCTCATTAAGAATTATACATCTTTATTCCTTGTGTAATGCCATGTATCGTTAGCAGTCATTATGCAAGACAAAACCATTAATTGGATCCCATAGCAACAGTGGCACCTGTCAAAAATCAGATAAATTCCTTTTCTTTAAATGAAGGTTTTTTAAAAAATAGCAAATGTGTGCATTATTCCTTGACTTCAAGGGCAATTCCTTTCTTTTACCTCTTGTCATATTGCTAGCTCAGGTGGCATATACGTTATTATAAATACAAAAAATCATGGGTTTGCATCTTGTAAAATTATTTTCCTTTAGAAGCTTGTATATGATTCATCAAGAAAAGGTGCTGTCATGTAGTTCTGCTTGTGTGTGTGTGTACTGAGCAGATGGCTAGGTAGGTCCTTCAAGCATCCAGGATGGTGGACAAGCTAGAGCAAATAGTTAATTCTGACTTTCTAATCTTATCTTAACAAGTGATGAGCATTTACCAAATTCCTGGAACCAGGCACTGACTCCTCAAATGCTAGAGTCCACACGCAGAGGCTATATAAAATGAGCTGAGCCTAAGCATAGGCTTCACTTCCAACTTGTTCCTTGAACATGAGATTGAAAAAACTGTTGATACAAACCTTGAATTTTGCAGCTTGGGACCACTTTTAATTTGAAAACATAACACTTTCTGTTAATGGAAAATAGAGATAACTTGAACTGTAAGTCAAATTGTATCCTTTTCCCATTAATACCTATCAGGTTTTCATGAACTACAATTTTCGCATCTAGCAGCTGAGAAAAGTGATGTACACTTGATTCTCCAGTGGGAAAACAACACATATCACAACTTACAGGGGTAAATTAAAGTCCATCTCTATTTGACAAATGTGATTTTGTCACTTCAGTGCAAGCAGGAGTGCTTTGCCTCTTTTTGTTTTGCTGCTCATAGAAAAATTCTGACCTCCTGTGTATCCAAAAATTGGACTGAAGTCAGAAGGAGCTTGTGGCACACAGTTGTGGCACGCAGTTGCAGTAAACATACTACGTAAAGGTAACACAGCATAAGACTCAAAACAAGGTTTGCTAATGATCCTTATTTAATAAAAAGCTACAGTAATAGCCCCCAAACACTGCAATAAGACAACTGGGAGCTGTAGTGGTTTGGGGCCATTATTGCTGAATGCTTTTAATACAGTTTGCAAAAGTAACCTTTCTTTGTTTTCTGTGTGAGCTGGCAGGTTGCCTTTGAAGCTGAAGAACAAAAAATACAGTGGGGTCATACACTAACAGCGGCTATTTTCCTTTTTTTCTTTGCATTAAATTCCCAGTAGCAAAGGGATTTGAATTTTGAGGGGAAAAGAGAGAAAATACTACATTTTCCACCAGATTATAATTATTTCAAGCTAAATTATACATTTCTAGTTAACAGTGACCCGTTGGTATGTTTTCTTCTTCTTTCATTTATGCAAAAAGAAAACTCCCAAAAAGGCCAAAATATCATGATTAGCAACAGAATAGAACCACCAGCATGTATGCTCAAGTAGTAGGGATTAGACACACACTAATGATTTCCTCGGGCTCGGTGTTATCTGAATAATATGTAGAAAAAAAGCAAAGTTTCCTCCTCCCCCCCC
>WHYT01014974.1:77869-92800 GCA_009806455.1 Tetrax tetrax
ATTTAGCTCCTGCTACCCTGCTTACCATTGACTCTTTTGCATAGAATGCCTTAAGGATACTTCGGGAGGTAGAAAAGGTGAACATCTCCAAACACATACCTTTTTGTTCTTACCCCAGAGCACTCCAAAGTCATGTGGCTTCATAGCTGGAAGCCTTCCAGGGGTGGCTGCTTCTGAGCCTTTTGAGAGCAGGGAAGGGGATGAGAGGAAGAGATGATACACCTTCCACGTGCTAGACAGTAGGATAGTTCTTACTTGTACTGGTGTAGAGATACTGTTCGCATTGCTATAAGCGTGTTATTGCTTTTATTAAGTTCTAAAGTGATTGGGAGGCTCTTTCTGTGTTCAGAAGTAATGTGAGGAGAGTAAGGCTTCAAGGTATGAACAGGAGGAAAGTGAAGGTGTTGATAGAGAGGGAGCAAAACAGAAGAAACATTTTGACCACTTGTTTTTAAGACAATAGGTTTTTTAAGGTATGAAAAAAAAGATTTAAAAAAAAAAAAGGTAGAGATGAACTTGAATTTTGTTTCAGGAATGCAATGAAGAGAGTCAAGATGTAAATGTAGCCAAAGAAATTGAAAGAAACAATTAATTTAGATGGCATGCATAGGAAGAGTAATGAGAGGGGGGAGGCCCAGGAGGAGGTGCGTAATTGCAGCAGAATGTTTCAAATGACAAATATTTAGGTGTGTGCTGTGCTTGTCTAGTGACTTTTGATGCCATACAGCCGTATGAATTAATATCTAGATGTCAGAAACAGGCAGGTAGGCCCCAATCCTGAGTATCTGTAAAGTAATGTAGCTCCACTGGAGAAAATGGAGTCATGCCCATTTCCATGACCCCAGGATCTGGCCATGATAGCAAGAAATTTCACATGTAATCGCATCATCAGGACACAACCTCATTATCACATAAGATGAATTGTTGAACTCGCTTTCTTATTAAGAACAAACAATAAGCCCTACCACACTGGTGTCTTAGAAGCGGTAAATAAATGAGGCGTTCATCAGCCATGCATGCTTATTCTAAAGTAGATAATTTGCAGTGCAGTCATTAATTGCAGAAACTTTAAAAAGGGTGTGCTAGTTCAGAGTTCTCCTGAAAACAAGACATGTCGGTAGGCGCAGGGATATCCTAGTGGTACTTGGAGGGACTGGACCAGGCTTTTCTGGGCTGTCAGGCAGCCTTTCTTCCTGCCAGCACTGGTACTCAGATGGACTGTGTTTGATTTGTCTTCTTGCAAGTGGATCTTTTGAACCAAGACTGATTCTTGGATGTGTTTTAGTCAAGCATAACCTGTTTTTATACAGAGATCTGGTCTACTCCCATGTTCTGCAGAAGTTGCAACTTGGAGTGGTTCTTCTGTACCACTGCATATGCAGATACATGTTTCCTTGGGATTTCAGGGTTGCATCTGCTTTGCTGACTGTGCTGAGAAAAGGATGACCATCTGGGATTTTGCTTGCATTTCCTGTAAATCAGCTAATATTCTGAGTTCACATTTCAGGGATCATTTTTTAGGGTAGTTTGTATCATTACTTTACAGAAAATGTCTAGGATCAACAAACTAGAAAAGGATCAGTTTGAAAGGTCAGATAGGAAGTCACATTATTGACTAGATATATACTCTGTGAACACAATTAGCACAAACTGTGTAAGTATTAAAAAGCATTCTTGCTTCAGGAGAAAATTAATTGAAATCACACAACTAGCCTTTGCACTGAAAAGAAGGTCTAGACATTGAGCGATCCTTCGTGGGAGCTCTGGTTTGTGACAGGGTACTCCTGACATGAATAAGCCCATGATTTTTGATCAGACTTGTGTTTCTCAGGAAGCACCTGCTTTTCTTCCTTGAAAGGTGAAGCATGATATTTTCACTATTATTCCAATACTTTCTCCAGCAGTATTTACAGAACATTTTGCAAAGGTGATGACCCATTCAGGAGAACCAGATATGAAGAGTTTCAAAACTTCTTGCAATTTCTTTCTCACTTCTCTTCTAAACAATTTTTATTTCAGTTTATTCCCCTTTCAGATGACTTGGAATTGCAGGTCTTAAGTCTAAATCCATCCTTCAGAGCTTGGAGTTGATGGAGTTCCAAGGCCTAGCTACATCTAATTTTAGACTGAGGCTTAACAACAAGTTTTCATCTGTTTTTTAAATTTGCCCAAAGTTTCTCAGTGTTGTTCAGTGTCAATATTCCGGCTTAGAAACACCTCTGATTAGAATCATCTAATGCAGGAGGGGTTTTTTTTTTTTTGCAGTGAAGTACTATTCACACTCAGAATTTGAACTGAGCAGCTTGGTTCAAACCAAGGTGAACTGAATGGTGCTGGTCTTTGAAGAGAACATGGACTGGATTTGACGATTGTAGATTAGTTATTCTGTAATGTTAAAGGATTCACTTTTTCATAAGATAAATATAAAATAAAAGCAGAATAGAAACTTAAGATCATGCCTTCCCCTCCCCCTCCCAAAAAAAAAAAAAGAAAAAAAAAATTCTCTCCAAGAAATATCCTAATGCCTTGCTTAATCTGGTCACTACAACGAAAGGCACGTTCACTAGACCCTTGTGCAGAAGCTAGGCATTTCCTTAGAAGAAAGAGGCTTACAGAAATCTGTTCATTATCTTGTGCTCTCCCTAGCATATGGACTAGATGTGTGTTTATAGTTATAAAAAGCAAGTGCTACATGTAGGAGATGGTATGAACCCAATAAAACACTTAAAACAGCACCATGGTTATCCAAGATACATTATTTATGCTATTTTCTTTGCTAGCTGGTCATATTTAGAGGGATGTTCTTTTTACAGGGCTTCAGCTGTTAGCAGATTGAAGAGAAGCAAGATGCAATACCCTTGAAACAAGGAGCACCCCCTGCTCCTTTTTATGTGTTTCAGTGCGTCTGAATACTCCTTCTTCTTTACGAGACTGTCTTGTCAGGACTGGGTTTGCATGTATCAGCTGTTAGTAACCCTGGACTGGATCTTAGCTGTTGACTAGGATTTTTTTTAGAATCGGTTTCAATTGCAAAAGCTTAGCAAAGCCCGCCTGTGTCGATTCCTGTGTCACTGCTGCCATCTTCTGTAAAGTTTTCAATATTGCGGGATGGGCTTTTTTTTTAATGTAGATTAATTCCAGCAACCAGGAGATGAATAAAATACGTGCTGCTTGCACATAGTTACAGAAACACAGTCAGAAAGGCACGGAATAAAAGTTTATATGTGGGGTGCCGTGTTAGAGATATTAAAAAAAAAATTCAGGGAAGTGAGTAGCCTGATTTCTATTGCAATTCCGTGTGAATTAGGCACTGGGTAATTGCTTAGCACTCATCAGCTTCCCAGCCTGCGTGTTCAGCGGTCCAAGAACCCCGTTAATGAATCCATCACATTTCCAGGTCTGTTTGCACATATAAATGTGCAGCTAGATGCTCAAATGCCCAGGGCATGCATGCATAGCAGCAGTATTATCATATGGAAATAGGTTTGTCATACTGTTTAAGGGCATATTAATTGAACTCCAAAGCTGCTAGAGCAGGAGGTAAAGCCACAGGCAGTAAAATTCATTCCTCATGACATTCCTTGTGAACTGATATATGCGTTCAGCAACAGAACATCTTTTTTAAACTTGCAAGAAGTGATATTTTAATGTAGCTTCCAAGTATTTTGTTACAAAAAAAAACCTCAGCTGTTGACATCACACATGTGAAGTGACGCATCTTCCGCAGGAAGAATCTTTTCAAAAGATAATGCTGTTACACTTGTTATAAAATGCTCTGTCTCACACTTTCTGAAGGCATCTCAAGATCTCATTCTCCCTCTTTGCATCCTAATTCCTTAAAAATAATGCTCCCTTGTGTATAAAATTGTACTTCTTATTCTTCTTTGTATCCATTTTAATGGTAACAACAGAAATACTAGCTTTTTTTTTCTTTACAATGCAACTCATGCTCTGACTTTATCTGCTCTAGGGTAAATATTATATTGTTCCACTGGAGTTACAGTGGATATTTCTACTACTGTAAGTGGGAGAGATACACAGTTTATATTTTAATATATGCCTATTTATATTATGTATTTAGATGTTTGGTTCTCTTTTCTTTTTATAAGTTGTAAGTGGAATGCTACATTCTTTCGTGAGACAGTCAAAATATAAATGATATCTACTAGATTACAAAAAGGTTTTTTTTAAATCACAGTTTGGATATATTTTGCATCTTTGCTTTAAAAAATGTTCCTCATATTCATAAATTACTAATCCCCTTATCCATTGCATTTATTTTCTAATATATTCCATTAAATTATAAGGTTGAAATAATTTTTCAGTGTTTCTCAGATAAATATTATGTAACTTATTATGGAAATCTTAAGTTTACCTGCATCCACTTTGCATTTTGTTAGTCATCCAGGCACAAAATTGCTCAAAATTACACACTAGATAGATGTGGTTAGGTGTTTGTACCACTTACTAAATTTACCTAAATGGGAACAGAATTAAGCAGACAAACAATTGTTTTTTCTCCCCAGCTGTGCCAGCTGAAATAAACTTTTTTGTCATGTCTGCACAACACAGTGAAGAGGTCTCTGTAGTTCTTCATCCTCAAGCTGGCTCCAAGCAGTGCTGAACCATCTACCCAGCATAATACAGCACCATGCAGAGGCAGTAGTCCAGGTCCCAAATGCACTGTTGTTGTGGTTTTGTTTAGTGAGGGGGGCCTAAGGTGGTAGCTTCTGTAGGAAACTGCTAGAAGTCGCTCCCCTTTGTTCAGTGGACTCGACCGGGCCTAGGGCGGACCCGCTGCTGGCCAAGGCCGAGCCAATTGGTAGCAGAATGTCCCGTGATAACGTATTTAGGAAGGGGAAAACAGAAAAAAAAAGAGGGAAGAGAAGATGTGAAGAAGCTGAGCGGGGGCAGAGGTGCAGAGGGGGAGGCGCAGGCCTCTGGGGCTTTGCAGGCCTCACCCTCTGGCCTCTCGCCAGGCGGCCGACTGGGCCCGACTCAGCCTGGCCTGGCTGCAAGATGAGATGGATGATGTGAAGAGATCCTGAGAGGCGTCTGCCAGCCCGTTGTGAAGAACTTTTCTTGTGAGAGAAACAGCTGCAGGACACTAAGGTCAGTGAAGAAGGAGGGGGAGGAGTAATGCGGCTCCTGGCCAAGATTCCCCTGCAGCCTGTGGTGACGACCATGGTGGAGCAGGTTGTCCCCCTGCAGCCCATGGAGGTCCACGGAGGAGCAGAGATCCACCTGCAGCCTGTGGAGGAGCCCACACTGGGGGAGGTGGGTGCTTGAAGGCGGCTGTGGCCCGTGGAGGGCCCACTGGGACAGCCGTTCTGGAGAGACTGCACCCCATGGAAGAGATGACCCACGCCAGAGCAGTTTAATGAAGGACTGTGGCGTATGGGTGGGACCCCGCAATGGAGCAGGGGAGGGATGTGAGGAGTTCCTCCCCTGACGATGAAGCAGCGGCGTAAAACAACGCGTGATGAACTGACCGCAACCCCCATTCCCTCTTCCCGCCCTGTGCCGCTGGGGAGGGGAGGGAGGTAGTAGAGATAACATTAAGCCCGGGAAGAGGGAGGGGTGGGGAGGAGGTTTATCTTGTTCTCTGTCTCATTATCCTGCTAGTTTTAGTAATAAATGAATAGTTTTCCCCAAGTCGAGTCTGTTTTGCCCGTGACGGTAACTTTAAGGATTTCCCTGTCCTTATCTCAAACCTCGAGTCGTTTTTCTTATATTATCTCTCCCTTTTCTCTCGGCGGGTGGGGGGAGTGAGAGAGAGACTGCGTAGTCTGGTCCCGATCGGGGCTGAACTACGACAACTGTACCTGTCAGTAACCTGTAGGCCCTAAGACTTCCAACAGGGCTACCTTAAAGCTTCTCAGCAGTGTAAGCTGCAAGTAAAATTCAGTTTTGCCACCTGAAGAAGAAGGAAAGGGGCTAGGCTACTGCTGCGCAGAAATGAGAAGGCAGGGAGGAGAAGCGGGTGCACAGGAATTAAGAGGAAAGGAAGATGCTTGGCTGTGACAGCTGGTCC
This sequence comes from Tetrax tetrax, assembly GCA_009806455.1. Taxonomy (NCBI): domain Eukaryota; kingdom Metazoa; phylum Chordata; class Aves; order Otidiformes; family Otididae; genus Tetrax; species Tetrax tetrax. The sequence goes on from WHYT01014974.1 coordinate 83,904, forward strand.
TGGAGGAGGGATCTGTGTCCGTGGCAGCAGCTACTTCTGGGGTTAGGAAGAGCTCCTCAAAGTAGTGATGTTTAACATCTGAGGTCTTGTCATAGTCCCTGTAGCATGACAAGCTAGAAGCCTTGCTCTCTCTGCTTGCTGTCTGCAGCTCTGGCACAAGTGAAGTAACGGGGACATGAATGTCTCGCTGTGTTTAGCAGCCTGCTGCTGTAGGCAGCTGCCTACTTTGTTTAAGCTTGTTTGGCTTCCTTTTCCAGAGGTAGATTGGTTGGCATCAACCTGGGCATCCCTTCCCAGTGCTTCAGGGCACAGTATTATTCTGCTCCCTGCTAAAGCTATGCAACTCTGCCAGGGCCAGCTAGGCCTGTTCAGGCAACCAAAACCATGGTCTGCTTTGAAAATTTTGCAGTGTTTGAACTCATGTTTGCTTGGGTAGGCAGCTATCACACGGGATTCTTCAGTGATAGCAAGACCTGACTCTATTATGTACTCTTAATAGCACAACAAATAACAGGCTTTCCTATTTTCAATATGCCACATAATCTTGTTGCTAACTCTGCTCTATAGATTTTTTATTCTTATTTTCTGGAATGGGTTAGTAAGTCTCATATCCCAGCCAACACGCTAAGAACAAGATTGTGCAGTACCCTTGTGTGCAGATATGGGGTAGAAGAATCTGGAAAGGGCATTATCCCTTCTTCCACAGGGGCCTGAAGTAATTTCGTACGAGAGAAGCGCCTGGGTTCCTCTCAGCTTCTTTCTTCTGTTCTATCCCTTGCAGCACTTTGACTACAAGGCAGTTCAGAATGGGGCTGGAAAGAAGAAGTAACATTGCCCATCCACATAAATCAGCAAACGAGATTTGGAGAGGTCTGGGACAGGTTCTCTGAGATTATGCTGTTCATTTTACCAATCCCTCTTTTAGGCTAATGCCACCTGATGTAAGCCAAGCTCCAGGAAAGTCCATTTGTCTGCAGACACAAACTCATCAGCACTTGCTGAAGAGCCTTGGGATGTACATGCCGTCGTTCAGATCTTAGGAAACAAGCCCACGGGTTGTTTTGCAGAAGTCAGGAAGGAGATTTTCACTTTCAGATTCAAAAGAAAAACATTGAAATCTCTAAGACATTTTGATGCAATCCTACACTTAAAGCCTTTAATGTTTATAGAAAATTGCCTCTTATAGTATTGATGACAAATTGCCCTTGGATTGCAAAAGCCGCACAGAGACTGCAGCTATGTTTTTGACACCATGTTTTGACAGATTGTCATGCTTCGCACAAAAGTTTGATTTTAGATAAAATATGCATAGTAAATGTGTGTACTTTATTACAGGGAAAAAGACCAAAATTGCTCTGCAAGTACTACCATGAGTTGCAATAGCATTATATCTGATAAAACCGGTGTCATTAAAAATGGATACTTTTTCTACTGTGGCATTTATCTTCATTTTATTATTTGCAGGTTTTTCTATAACTGACAATTGGCAAAGTCACAAAGCCTAAGTAAACATAGCTACTGCAGATGGTAAATATTCTACTTTTGAAGTTTCTTGCTGTAAGCACAAGAAATACCAGAAGATAGGGCGTGTGGATGACAGTCTCACACTTGGTGCTGGATATAACAAAGTGCCAGAGGCAAAGTCAATCCAATACCCAAGATGTGTGATTCACAGCAGTAGCACGACAAGGACCGTGACATTTGGGGGAGGATGGGGGGTGTTTTTAATTGACTTTGGATGGAATAAGCAACAAAGTACATAGTTTCAAAGTAAAAAATGTTTAGTCTGTCTTTATGGAGGCTTGAACCCTCCAAGCCAAGAATCCAACTGCTCTCTAACTCAAAAGATAGAATATACGGTAAAACATTTTCCAATGAAATTTGGGGTCTGGGGGCTTTTCTTAAAAAAAAACTGTAGGTGTGTATCCTTCACTATAACATTATAATTTGTACTTTGGAAAGTGCAATTGGAAGCTATATTTTTCTAAACAGAAACGCTATAGAGAGATGATTTCCTGGATTATGGGCAGTGCCATTCTATATGTCACTTTCTGAATGCTTTGATTTCCCTTAAGGCATGCTCATATTTTCAATATAAATCCTTGCTCCAAACAGCAGCCTAATGTATGACTACAAAAGTTCATTTAGGATTGAAACTTAGTGCCTTATAATATTTAAAAATTTTAAGAGGTTTTTTTTGACCAGGTTTGATCATGTTGTCAGTTGAAGAGAAGGAATTTTTTGCATTTCCAGTGTTTTGTGCTTCTATTTAATAAAACAATCTCCAGGTAAAAACAAACAAACAAACAAACAAAACACCCCTAGTTGACAAATCCTTCTAGTCTGATAGAAAACCAAACAACTATATATTTGCTATATAAAATGAACATTTGCTGTTTGGAACTCATGGGAGCTTCTGTGTGATCGGTGACTATTATTTGCACTCCCCCATCATATTTTCATTTGCCAAAATATACCCTTCATGGAAATAATTTACTGATTTTCTTTACTAGGCTAAGTTTTGACCTTATGAAACCAGAATGTGGTTCTTTTGAGGAATTATCTGAGATGATTAGTGAGGAGTCCAATGTTTAAAACCTAGAAATCTTCTCCCTTAGAGTGCTGCTATCTGATCTTGGACAAGTCTCTTTGGTGTGGATCCTCAATGGCATTTGGTTTCCACATCAATTTAATTAAGATACTCAGATTTTAGGGATCTGTGGCCAAGGATTTCTACGAATTAGACTCCAGTCACTAAAACAGAAATTGTAGCACTTTGCTGCTTCACAGGAGTATGGTGAGAGAAGTTTATTAACAATTCCCAGATGTTCTGATGCTGTGGTGATCAAAGCCATGCGAGTATCTTAGAATGCTACATTATTTTACTTTGACATGTAATATATAGCCAGACTGGTTTTGAAGACATACAAATAAGTCTATCTAGTTCCATATATATCTTAGATTATACTTGGTCTCCCTTATATTCTCTTTGGAATATACTATAGCCTTCTCACTGTACAATAGCACTTAATGTGCATTTTCTGACAGCTCGTTAAATAATCAAATTAGCACCTGTCAGCTGTCGTTTATTTCACCCTTAGCATGAATTATAATTATAATGTCGTACTCTCTTGGCTTGGTTTTGGGCTTTATTTTAGGGGAAAGAGAGTAGAGGTGTTGAAGGCTGATTTCTTGAAGTACTTGCTTGCCAGAGAGGGCAAGATAAAACTTGTAAGCCCTGCATTTTAAATGAAAGGTGAGAAGATCTGTGTCGTTTTTCGTTGTTCATATAGTCATGGTTTTGAGGAACCTTTGCATCTCTAGCACACCAGTTCTGCCCTGCTGGCAGAAAGCTCCAGTAGTGATGGAGATGTTGATCCTGCCGTCATTCAGTAGCTTTCATTTTCATGATTCCCATCTGTAGTGAAGGATTCAGACAGTCAGCTCTGAATGAGGGAAGATCAAAGAAAAAAGGTAAAAGAACAGAGAAGACAAAACAATTTTTATAAGATGGCTAGTCAATATATTCTCAATGACAACAGATGATATCAGAAGTTAGTTATTTCAGTCTATGATGAGATTACAAGTTTGATAAGAAAAAGTAATTGCACAAAATCAATTTCATTTTTTTGTATGACCTCAAACTACGGAGTGTTCTGATAAGGAAACAATCAGCATAGTATGTCAATAAAAGGCTTAGGGGGCTGGGTTCCAGCAGACATGGTTAGGGTCTGTGCAGCAGCATTGTGTTGTCACTATCAGATGGTGCAGCATGGATGCCTCACTGGGCTGTGGTGTGGATTAAGGACTGGCAGATGACAGAAATTAGTGTTTTCTGAAGAATCTGTGTGTAGCAGGGTATTGCTAGCAGCATTCAACAGGGACTGACAGCAAACGTGTCACGAATCTATACTCAACAGTGATCCAGAAGTAAATACAAAGATCTGCTGATACAGCAGAGCTATGATACAAAGATTAGTCAAATATAATTACTGACAAAATCAAGACAGTCCCCAGAAGAGTGCCATGAATATGATCTGGGGCTGGGGGAGAGAGGGAGGAGGAATGGCTTAACCAGTGAGAAACTTAGGAGTTTCTTTGTTTAGAAGGGTCAGAAGTATCTTGATCACAGTACATAAGTACCTTCACAGGAAGAAAATATGAGATACTGAAAGACTTTTTATTTTAGCAAAGAAATGCAAAGCAGAAAGGAATGGCTGGAAGCTGAAATCAGAAGGGATCAAAGTAGACATTAGATACAATTTTTAGCAGTGATTTTGAAGGGCCACTGAAACACTGTACCAGAGGTATGAGTGCATCTTTCCTCATCTGTACTCATTAAGTATATCTTAATGTAGATCTAAATGCTTTGGAAGATACACTTTGGCCAAACCACGTGTCATATGTAGTCTGTCTTCAGTCTAGCCAATAGTGAAGATGTGACACTCTAGCTAGGAGTGAAGACATGGAAGTCTATATTTCAACATGTATTGCAGAAGCCTGGTAATAAATCTGGCTCTGTGCTTGAGTTGTTAGCTCACAGAGAAGTCCCTAGCAGTGCACTTACAGTGCCACAGATTAAACCTTGGCTATGACTACCTCACTGCAACCTCACCTTCACTCTGCCCTGTAGACACATGGGAGGAGGTAAGGGTGAAAAAGAAAAGGAATATCTGAGCAGAGGAGTAACTTTAAAATAACAGCAAGGAATTCAAACTTGAAGCTTTGTGTAGGGATTCAAGAATGGGAGTATTGAAGTTGGAAGGAAGATAATTTTAACAGTAATATTTTATAAGCACTATAGAGAGATATTATCAGAGACCAAAGACAAGACATTTGCAGTAGGCAAGAGAGAGAATGAGAGCCGTGGTGCTTAATCCAAGGGAAAGCAGATCTTTGAAAGCTGTGAAAAAAGAAATGGCAAAATACTGTTTCCAAAAAAAAACCAACCAGCAAAGCATGCCAATGACAAACTCATTTTCTTTTCATCCAAAAGAAGAGCCACATTCTGCTCCCACTTGCAAACTTAAAACACTTGAAATGCTATATAAATGGGCCAGTCAGGAATAACTGAGACTACAGCTTGGTTTCACCATCCAAGTTTTTATTTAGCATCACTCTTGGCACTGCAGATCTCATCTTTGGCATTTCAATTCCACAGAGCTGACCAGAGTTTGATCTGATTTTACTTTTTGTTTGAATGATCATAAAGATAGGAGGATTTAAAAAACAAGATCTGGATTCCTGTTAAGGTTTTTAATACCTCCTATTTTGAGGTCGTTTGGATTCAGGATTTCTGCTAAGGCCTCTCTCATAGATTTTTACATATATTCAAGAGCCTGTAATAGCACACACACAGGTTATATTAATTTCCAGTGCCTAAATCCCTTAAGTGCTTTGGGGATTTCCCTGCTAATCCTCTTTTTAATCCGTAAACCTAGAGGGTAGGTTTAGGACCTTTGGGATTTATTCTTCGTGTTTGTTGTTTTCCAACCAAAGAATCTTTCAAGGGTAACAACAGTAAGTGCTGAATACACAAAGACATAAAAAGTTTATATGCTGTTTATATTCTCACAGCAACCTGCCAGTCTATTTTTGGCAAATGAAGGGAAAGAAAGTGTGACTATTATTAGTCATTACACTACTTATAGTAATTTGAAACATTTACTAATAATAAATTTATGCAAAAATGTTAAATCCTGACTCAACAACTTAAATCCTTTTCTTTCCAAGGGCAAAATAACTGTATTAATATTAATGAAGCCTCAAAATACAAGTTAACTGGCAGCACTTTTGTAGTTGCTGTATTTTATTACTGAAACTTTATTATATTTTTCATGTTTGAATGTAAAAAATGAAAAAAAAAAACTATCACAAACTGCTCTTTGTTGTAAGTGACATGTCTTTTCTTTATGATGCATGCTTTGTCATAGAGTGCTTAATGCATTTCTGTAGGGAGATGCCTATTTATTCCGACAAACCGATCAGCCTCCGGGGCGTTCTTTTGCCACAGAACTGATTTTACATCTCATCCATTATCTAATAAGATGTGAAAAGAGTATCCTGTCTCACCAAAAAAGAAAATCAGACTTTGTTTCATTAAGAGAATGTGGCAGACTCACTCACGGACTTCGTTGCAGGATATGCAATTGTTAGTGAAAGGCCCAGCTACACACGCGTGCGTGTTTCCAGTACAGCAGGCCTATGGGGAAACCATTGGTAACATTGGTCCTGAGGATTTTTTATTTTAAATGTAAGTACAAAAAGTGGCCTTTCTAATGAGAAATTGCGTTTCACGTCTTTAAATAATATGGCATGAGTTTATGAATTTTATTATTATAATAAACAGCAATGCCACATAAATGACATTGTGAGGCAACGAGAATGTCTTTCCAAAATATATGCCCTGGGGGTTTTTCTCTTTCTTCAGTGCTTCTCCCTTTTTGATGTTCATGAAAGGTTTAAAATTGCACTTGAATGGGAAAAGTGAGAGAGACTGGAGTGAGGAAAGCAAGCTGAGGCGTGCGATAAGGCAGCGATAAAGCAAGGGTATACAAAACCCCTTCAGACAAATGTTTTCAGCCACGTGTGTTCATAAGGAAATAAAGTCATGAAGGAAAAAGAGAATAGGGGACACAGTAGGGAATACAGTTAAACCTGGCCATAACCTTAATTGTTAAGGGATAACAAGTATCCAGACAGAGCGTACCTCTCTATGTGTGTTTGAGCAGTGTTCGACAGGGCTGAAACTTTTGACCATTAATGCCATGCAAGTTGTATTTAAATGGTGCTTTATTACAATAATGAAGCCTCTCATACAACATACCTTGCGAGAGTGCCTCCTTTGTTGAGCTCTTTGCTAACAAGCACAAGTGAATTAACAAATCAGTGTTAGCTGAAGTAAAATAACACATTTTAAATCATTGACAAAGTAGTGGAGAGAAGTGCAAAGAAAGCAAAGAAGTTATTAGGTTTGATATCTCTAGAAGTTAGAACATTCTCTCCACTCCTTCGCTGCGAATTTCCTTGACTTTCTGAATAACAAGATCAATCGTTTTGGACTTGCCCAATGCTTCTTTTCATAAAAGTGCAGTTTCTTTAGCATGACAATGAAATATGATTTTCAGTGCTTCTTAGAAAAGTGACAATACAGGTTGAAAGAGTTGAAAATGAAATTGCAAAAGCTGGAATTCATGGCAGAGAAATGTTCTAGTGTCATGTCCTCCTGATATCCTTTATTCATTACATGTGAATGCAGCTCTGTATCTAAAAATCAATGCTGTTTTATCAGTCTTGCTTATAATGCCAGTCAGAACGGCTTACCGCTGAGAGATCTTTCAGAGTCTGGAGTTGCATCAAGACAGCATAGCTTTGAAACAGCATAAGAGAGACCCATTTTACATTATTGACTTTTCCTCTTACCTGCAAGGACACAGAATTTAATGCAGCATTGATGGGTCAAAGATTTTGACATGAGTCAAGACTGATCTCTTCATTTTTGAGGTAAAAAAAAAGCTATCGGACTTGATATATATGAACTAGTTTGGGTGGTAGAGGCAGCTCAGACTGAGGTAGGGACAATTGTTTTACTCATCTGCAAAAGACATTACTTTTCAGTGAAGCCTTATGTAAAGGACAATGTAATTTAAGGCAGGTGAAACCAGAAGAATTGCTAGAAATGCAATAAGGGTGGAGAAGTAGTCCCTTAAGACTTGTGTTAAGTAAGCTATCATTGCATTCTCTCCATGGATTTTTTTAAACCATTCTATAAAAGTCTATTGCAAGGATATAATTTTCTAGAAAATGGTATTTCATATGACCTATATAAAGTGATCATCCCCTAGTAAGTCAGCACTATTTTTCCATACAGAATGCATTTGGTTCTGAACTATGAATAGACTATTTCCATTAGCAAACCCTATAAAGCTGAGCTGCCAGTTTCAGCCCCTTGTATAAACAGATTTCACTGTAGGAGAAACATACCCAGAAGTATCTAGTATGACTTTATGTTCCTAAATGGACCTTGTAGCAAAATCTCATCTTTAATAATGGCATTTATGTTACTTCACCAATGAAATACATAATAATAACAGCAAAATTGTTGTGTTAATGATCAGTGTATAATAAGATGCACAATTAGGAGGATTATGGGAATTTAATGGGATGAGAAGGGCAAGAGATCATCTGCTGTATGACTCTTCATGACTGTAACCTGCTGTCTATATCCCTAATGTGGCTTTATGACTTGTGTGCTTTGGTTTGTTTTCCAGTTTGTGTTCTGCCGTGAATGTAAAGAAGAATACCATGAAGGGGAGTGCAGCTCTCTCCTCAGCATGCAGGGAGCCATGGCCCAGAAGGTAGGGATCCCACAACTCATTACATCCTGGTCATTATCCCTGGCCTAGCTAGAGCGACATTTGTCAAATGGGTCCTAATTATAATCCTAAGCAAAAGCAATTATGTTCATGCTGAATTACTCCAGCTGACGGAGTTGCCGAATTGACGTTGCAGTGGATGTCAGTCGCTTTGATTGATAGAGTAGCTGAGTTCTGTCAGGAACACACAGGGCTGTGCCATTACTTGATAAAGAAAGGCCTTCCCAATGGGTTTTGGGGTTGTCTCTATTCAATGTGAACACTTTTGAAAGGCTTTCTGTAGTCTTGCTGCCTTTCAGCTTATTTTCAGTGCACCAGTCAGGAAATCCTGTGGGTTGGGACTGACTAACAGGGTTTTTATACAGCATACACAGAAAATGCATTGATAATTTATGTTTTAACTTAGAGAAATAAAAAATAGATTGCCTAGGCTGGAAGATGTTAGATGATAATTAGTCTAGGCTGCTCTATACTGTACCTATGGTAGCTATAGACCTGGACAGGAAATAGTTTTTCTTTCCT
>WHYT01014974.1:92820-136031 GCA_009806455.1 Tetrax tetrax
AAAATAAAAAAAAAACCAAACCCAAACCAAAAAAAAAAAAAAAAAAACCAACACAAAAAAAAAAAAGAGAGAGAATCTGCAGAGATACCCCCTCAATATCTCCCAGGTTGATGCCCAGGGTGCAGTCCTAGGAAGCAGAAAATGGATATTCAGATGTCTGGCATGTTTGACGCCAAGAGGAAACTCAAACTCTGAGCCCCTACGCAGTTCAACGCTGTGGACCGTGGGCAGGTGCTGATGAGGACTTGCGTCCAGCCAGCTCTCAGCGAGGCATGCCCAGCTCCTGTCAGGGCCAGCAGGCAGGCTCTGTCTGAGGCTGGCTTTTGGGGCCTCACTCTTTGAATGCAGAGACTGGGAGGGAGCTGGAGGCCTACTGGCAACCTTTGCCATGTGCTACCTTAACAGTTCATTTGCCTTACTTTAGAGACACTGCACTAGGCTATGACCTCTGTAGAGATTCTTCTCTTTAACCTTTCTTAATGAAGCTCTTCTAATTCATAAAAAGAATTAGCACTAATTGAGACAGAGTTAAGCAGCCTATATCCTAGTCAGAGTACCTACTTCTGGTGACCTGAAACGTGTATGAGACCTAAATCCATCTACTTTCCCAGCCTCCAGTGATTTGTGATTCAGATGTGGTATTTTGTGTTCAGCAGCTATCAGCAAATTTTTATTCCACGAATTTGTGTGACCCCCCTTTTTGAAGCCATATGCATACAAGACTTGCAGCTTAACCACCATCTATGAAGAACAATGTCCTTTTGTTTACAGTAGCCTTAAAACAGTCTTCCAGCTCCCATTCACATTTATTTAAAAAAAAAAAAAACAAAACCTGCAACAGAGACATTGAGAGATACTTAAAGTATCCAATAGCCTGGTAAAATAGGAGACCAAGGCCCAATGCCTTATCTGAATTAAATAGAGCTAGAACTTGAATACTTCTCAACCTGAACAGTAAGCCATTTAGCTAATCCATTAGCCATTTAGCAAATCCATTAAGCTGTTTATGCCTAGGATTTTGCCTAGAGTACTGAAAGTCATCATGGCACCTTACAGATGAGTTCAACAATGTTGGCTCGGTGGAAGTTAGAGATTGTATAATTTCCATGCTCTAGGGCAGAGATAAAAGTATGCCAGGAAAAATCAGAATACCATAGGAGGAAGTGGTTTATTTTAAATATTTACCTTAGCTTCTCGTGATGACAATGGAAGCACTTCGTCCATCTGGTTCAGTATCTCAGTACATGAATTGCACTCCATTAGACCTGTTAATTTAGGAAAGTTGACTATTTTTACTGTTCCAGTGTAATGGGAACATTTTTTTGCTGTTTCTGAAAAATATGAAAAATATCCTGTACTCTCAGAGAGCTGTTCCAGAATAGGTAAATAATAGTACCAGAGTAACTCTTGCAACTGTGCAAGAGTTCCCAACTATAGACAGGACCACAGACTACCCAAAATTCAGTTAGACTCCAACTTAAGCTGGCTTAGGTCAGCCTTCTTTTCCTCTACGATACTAAGAGCGCTGCACTAATTAAACTTTTCCACAAGGTGGTGATGTGCCACTGAAGGAATTTTTTCCCTGGCTTTCTGTAACCAGGCAAGCAAACTGAGAGGTGGTTAAAATAAGGCAAGCTGGTGAAATGTTGGTTTCTTCCGAATAACATCACTACAAAGCTGTTTTGCATACAACACTCCCCTGCAAGGGATACAAAACGTTCATGTGGCATATATGGAAAGAAGCACGTTTCATTTCCCTCACTAAAAATAATTTAAACAAGTATCCACCTATGCTTTCAGCCTTTTTGTTCTGTTTGGCCCTCCTCTGCTAGGTGCACAGCCCTATGTGTCAGAGTTAACTTGCTACTATTGTGCCACTTGTTTGGGCAGTGGGGAGGATTGTTTTATCTTTGACCATCTGTTTCAAGGTAGGAGTAATCTACTTCCAGGGTCATCTTGTACGGCTTCAGCTCCTCCAGTTTGACTCCTGGCCACATCTTTTCCGTTTAAGTTATTTTAGAAACAGATCTTATTGTCACAACTCCCGCCGCTCAGAGTCAACCGACACTGCCACCAAACTGCTCCTCTCCGGAGCTGGTGCAGGATATGTGCTCTCAGGAAAATTCTTTCTGTTCGAAAAATGTAGGTTTTATTTTAGCCTCTAGTGGCTACAGTAGTGAAAGGACCTGCTGTTGTTTTCACATTTCTGCAAATATCTGCATGTCCCTGATGGTCCCAGTGTGAGAGGAAACACTTGCAGACAGGTTTAGGCCTAAGTCAGCATGACAGAGATTACAACAGTGGAGCAAGAGGAATGGCAAAGAGCTGGAAGAAAAGCCAAAGAAGGAGCATTGTTATGGAGGAAGTGGGTAGCCAGAAGTTGATGGCAACATAAAGAGTGGGAAAAGCTGTGGTGCCACTCAAAGCAGCTCTCTAATGGTCCCTGTGCCAGAGCACTGCAAGGGCCGTCTGCTCCCTGGTGCTCCCCACGGGTCTGTCCGGGCAGCGTCTGGCACGTCCCTGGAGATGGAGATGGGCTGAGGACAGGCCCATATGTGGGCCTGCAGGTGGGCCTGACTTGGCAGGGCCCATGGCTGGGCAGGGCAGGGCTGTGAGGAGCTGGAGACCGGCCCTGCTGTGGAGTTGTTGGGGCAGGGGCTGACATAGGGTCCTGGCTGTGGGCAGGGTAAGGGGAATCCCAGGGATGTGGGCTGGGACAGCAAGGTCAGGTCTGGCAGTGCCTTCAGAGCCTGACATCACACTGGGAAGTCTTGGAGAAGGAGATACCTCAAAAAGAGAGGTAGAGCCTGATACAGAGGCATGTAGAGCCTGATACAGAGGCATTCAAGTGTCTGTAAAAGTCAAGAGTTGACAGGAGCGAGAGGTGGAGATGCTAATGTTTTACTCTGACCTTTCAGAGATAGAGTGAAAGCTCCATGAAGAGAAGGAAGAGAGAAAAAAGGGAATAACCCTGTGAGATGACATGGGACAGCTATGAGGGTCCAGAAAGCAGAAATGGTGGTGGCGAAAGGCGCCTGTGCTGGGCCAGATATCAGAAGGAGTAAGGAGGAAGCCTGAGGTCAAGAGGAGGGAGTGGAGCTGGTGGGACTGTGAGGGGACGGAGGGCAGCAGGGATGAGGGAATGGAGTCAGTTGGCAGCAGGAAAGAAGAGGGCAACTGACTGCAGAGCACAAGAGGGACAAAGCAGGTGCCATGCATGGTGCTTAAGGCTGTTCAAAATAAAGGGAAAGTTAGAGGGCATTGCTTGTTGTTTGGAGTAGAAAAGATAAAATGAGCAACGGGCATGGGGAGAATAGGCTAGCTTTAAATACTGGTATATCACAGTCCTTCAGATCTGTGCACAGATACTGCATGGTCCATTGCAATGGATAAAATGTCCTCTTTATACTGGAATGTCCTTTTTTAGCCCTGATGGGCCATTGAAAACTCATCTTAAGCATTTACTGGTGCAGGACTGATTATTTCCCACCTTAGTGTGTAAGTTATGTAATTTCAGGAAAAATAAAATGTATCTGTGGCAACTTCAGTTGAGAAGCTGTCTTTTAAAACCATTGCCACCTCCTGGAGCTATTTGAAGGTTGGGAGCTGAGAAGACATCATGTTTCATGGATTAAAAGGCACAATGTGCCTGATGGAATCAATGACACAATAAAGGTGACTCCAGCCAGATTTAGGTTTAGAAATAACCGCACAGTCCCTTCTATGTACACCACAAAACCAAGCTTCCTGGCCCCTTTTAACCTCACCCATATACAGTCTATGCTGATCAGGAATCTAGCTATAAACCAGCTTCCTCTGTAAATCCCCACCTTAAAATTAGCCTGGCTCTCTTAGCACAAAACCTTTCTAAATATTTTGCTTTTTACCAGGATAAGTAATGCACATTCTTGCTCCTAGCAACTGGACAATAAAATGTGACCACATGTTAGATTTGAACAGGTACAGAGTAGCTCTGTACAAATGTAAGTACGTGAACAGAATGTGGGGACAAAGACATAAATATTTGTGAAAAAAAAACCCACATAAACTGGATGAAATGGATTATAAAAAGATATGTTTTAGAGATGGTTTATGGACAAGCTTTTCCCAAGATGGTTTTAGCTGTGGATTATCTTGTCCTGCCAAGGCAACGAATCTATAATTACAAAAAGGTAACAGCTTTTTAGCAGGTTTGCTTTTTCAGAGGTTGCTGTGACTCTGAATTTAATCAAGAGAATAAATTAAGCAGCAAGATTTCTATAGTGCAGCTGTACAGAATTTCCACCGATCATCTGCATTCAAAGGCTTGAACCTAAAGAACATCCAATGTCTAATTTATCACCCGCCCCACAAACTGAGTCTGGCAGTCTTTGTAGGACCTAGATGTAAATCCAGTTCATCTCATTTGAACAAACTCCACTATTAACCCTTGCCCAGCAACAGCTGTAAACCTCAGCCTAGATAAAATGTCCATCGTACCTGAAGTCTTAAAGCTTGCCAAGTGGTCTGTTCTGCTCCAAGCTCCTTAAAATTGTGTCATCTAGTCTTAATCCAAGTCTTCATTCCAGCTCAGATAGTTCTATCAACTCTGCTCCTGCGACCTAGCAAAATTCATCACTAAACATACATCTTTAGTTGCTGGTGTGGCTTAAAATTGTTAAAATTTCTTGCACACAAGTTACAGAATAAGTTGTGTGAATTTCTGCCATTTAGCTACATTGAAAATCTTATTACCTGCTAAAGGTGCTAATTTCAGACCAGGGTCATTGTATATGCAAAGTAAAAAAAAAATTATTGTTAGTCTTAGCAAGATAATCAAAGAATTATTATATTGTCCATTTACAATAATACTAAGACTTATTGTTCAAATTCTATATAGTTAAAATTATGGATACGTGAACTTTCTGATAACACACATTTCTCTGGTGTTATGTTTAAGCTTCCACTGCCGATCTGAGTCCTAAGCTCGATGGCTTTGGTCTGGGACAGAGGCTGGCATTGTGAGTCCTGTACCAGGAGGAGCATGGTGTTGATATTGGTGGGCTTTTTTCCCCCTCACTGTAGGATCTGCTTGGAGTCACTTTTATGTTTGTTAACACACTCTTTCACTGGTCTGCAAGTCGAAGTTGCATCCAAATTTACTGTCTGTAGTGTGTTTTAAGTAAGTCAGTTATGTCTTTGTTCTCTTTGTTATCCCTAAAACTGTTTTCGTCTGGCTCTCAAGGCTGCGTTTGGGTAACTGACCACTGGAGAGTTGTTTGTAGTGCCAGAGCCTCCCATACCATCCTGTGCCAGTGCTTTCAAGGCCTCTGCTATCCTCCCATGCCTTTACTCCTCTGCGTGGCATTTTATTCTAAGGTTGGAGATCGTTCTTTCCGCACATAATACCTACGCTTGTCATCGCTGTCTATTTGTTACAAAAATACGTGTAACATTGCTGAACCATGCAATTATACAAAATTATACAAAACCAAAATAGGTAATAGGCATCTGTGCATTACATAATTGCTGTCACTTGCAAAACCAAATCTCTAGGGAGGCTAAGACAAGTCCAGAGAAAGCCTGATGGGTCCTGAGGTCTGTGCTGCTGGCTTGGCACAAAGGCTGTGGCCTCTTACAGGAAACAGCAACAGCGTTTTTACTGAGCCACAAAGCTACATGTTCTAAACCTCCATCAACAATCTGTTTCAGTGCAAGTGTATAGCTAGTGCTGTAAAACTTCAGCTCCACGCCAGGCCTGTGGGATGCTGCCTGTCCCAGCGGTAACCCTAGGCTGGAGACCTTGGTCACCTAAATCTAAAAGCCTATCCCCAAAACTACCACCTTCAAATCAGACCTCAGCTGTCTGTTATTTGGGACCCAGTCCTTATTGTAGTCAGGCAGCTGATGCAGGATCCATGTACTAACTTTGCTTTTCTGCCACTGGCAGTACAAAACTTACGCAGAAGCCCTCTCGGCTCAGGAACCCATCGGACCAAACCAAGTGTAGTGCAGTGCCTCAGCTGAGTCAGTCCAAAGCTGATCCTGCTCACCAGCACGTGCCCCCTGGGCCCTGGCTGCAGGCCTAACCATCGTTTCTGGGCTCAAACCTGACTCCGTCCAGCAAACGGTCAGCTCTGAAGCAGACTCATTTGATCTCTTCCCAGCAATGCTTTTTGCTGCACAGGTGCAGCATAAAAACACGTCTGTGTATGCACACACGTCCAGGAAAACCTGTCACATCACCTGACACTCTGCTGAAGCCTTTTGTCATGTAGTTCCTGGAAAAGCTCCCAGCTCACTTGGGCTGCAAGTGAGCTTCCAACCCATCTTTTCCTCCCATTGCCTCACGTATGCAGATCTCAAAGCTGCCAGTAGATGGCATAAAATATGTATTGCTTGCCAGGCTTCCCTTCCCATCCACTCAACAACATCAGTCTAATCTCTGAAACTGTTTTGCCTGTAGATGCCCAGCAAGCGTGTAGGGTTGTGAAGCCTGGTCTCTATGCAGGTGGCGGTTTGCTGCAGTTGTGCAGCAGAACATATTAGCCCACTGTGAGAACAAGATATTTCAGAATCTGAGAATCTGATTTTCCTGTGGAATTCCCAAATAAAGCTGAATTGTTTTAATGCTAAGATATGAAATACTTAGCTAACACTTCATGAAAATCAAGCTTGGTGCAATGTGTTTTTTAGAACACTGCTATGGAATTGAAAAACTGCAATGTGCATATTAAATTGTAACAGAAAGACAAAAATATGGAATTGCATATGTTTCCTGACTTACTATATGAAGGAAGTAGTAAGCTCCTTTTTTTGCTTGAAACTTCAGTGAAGGGTATGTTGTGAGGGAAAACATATCTATCATATTGGACTCCACAGTTATGTGACCTTCTGAATCAGTTCTTTGTTATCAGCATTATGTATTTATTATCTAAATATTGCAAATATCACTTTCAAAATTGTTCCTTCACTATTTCAGCAAACTTTCCATACTGATTTTAGAACAGTGGAAAACAGAAGGTGAGGTATTTGAAATGGTGTGTTACAGGCAAGATTAAAATGAGAAGCACACAACATTTCTGCGGAAACTTCTTTCTCTACTCAAAAGAGGGGGGAAATTAATCAAAATGGTAAATGAATTTCACAAAACCCATGAATTGTTTCACTGCATTTTAGTGAAAGGAAACTGAGGAGGCTCATCATACAGAATATCTTTCAATGAGTCTTGAGTCACAGTATGAAATGTGGAACATCTATTATTAGACCATTGATATTTTTTTCCACCAGATAAATTTAAAAAGTTAAATAAAACATGGCTGTACAAAAAATGGCACACCTTGCTTGATTTCTAAAATGTCTTAAACAATTGGAAAAGAATCTGAGGCTTAAGGGTTTAGTAGCTGGTATATTCACAATGTCAAGTACAGGACATTTCAACCCACAGATGCCTAATTAAAGGAGCAAGAAAAATAACTATAACCGGGAAATGTCCTGTAAAATTAATCTCTGTGTTATAAATAAAGATGCACCAAAGGAAATCTAAGAATAGGTCTTAACTTTCCGTCTAATGAGAAATAGATGGCAACTAGAGAGCAAGAGTTTTAGCTTTCCTCTTTTGGGCAGCAGTAAAATAAAAAGATGTGACAGGCTGCTTTTGTTTATAAGGTTAAGCTGAGAGCCCTTTGCAGCTGTGTTGCCACTTACAGGAGAAGGCATGTTCTTTATTCCACTCAGGAAAAGAGTTATACAAGAATGACCTGCATTAAATTAGATTTTCAGCTTCAGAGCATTGTAAATTCAATATTCACCAGCTACCTGAATTTAATTCATGCTGGAATGAACAGCCCCAATGTGCACTTTGATGTGCAGTGTCACCAAACCAGAGCGCTGTGATTTTATTTAGTGAAAGTCTCTTTCATCTTGTATCAGACACAATACCCTGAGTATATCACTTTGATTTTAGTTAGTTGCTGTCATCACAAAGCAGCTCTTTCTTTATGGCAGAATTCCCTAGGCACACCAGGCAAATTGGCTCACACAAATTTGCTTCATGTGAGTTTAACTGGATCACTGTGGTACTGACACCTTTGTTTTTCCAGTGCATTAAATGTATTCCCATTGATGAGTATTTTTCGTGTTCCTGATCTATAACCATTTTTTAGTGTCCTGATGACCCCAAATCTTTCTCTAAACTAGAACACTAGTCCCATAGTTATGCCCATTTCTCTTTGTGAGATTTTGATTCTTAAATGACTCAAATAATGGATTTTTTCCCAAAGTTCCTCTAGGCTATCTAGTGCCCTAGACACCTGCTATTTTTTTTTCCCACAACAGAAGTAAAAGACACCACTAAACATGACAGGAGGTTAATTAATGTGAACATGTTCATAAAACAGCCCAGTAGAAGTCGAGCAAACAAAAGAAATTTAACTTGGGCTGTCAGCATCCCTTGTAGATCAGGCTTCAACAAATGAGGTTGCTTTTTGCTAGCTCAAAATAATTAGTGGGCTGTGTTAATCTAAATGTTATGGTGGGTTGAACATTGCTTTGTGTACAATGAATTATTCCTTGTCTTCCTTTCAAACCCTTTCAAATATCCATAGTTGTTCTCACATTTGTGCTAGAAAATGAGTAATACTTTATGTTTTGAGACATCTAAGCTTTTTTAAAATGCTGGTTTTCACAGAGACATAATTTCTTTCTTTTTTTTTTTTAAATCAGTTAATTTTCCAAGGAAAATTAACTTAAAACCAAGCATTTCTGATCAAAAGGAACAGTAGTTCAGATTTAAAGGAAGCTGCACAAGGATACATTTTTTTTTAAAGTTATGCATGACCAGCTTTTTTGCTTATCAAAAAGGAACTAAGCACCAAGAGCAAACAAGCAGAAGTCAAGAAATGACATTCAGTAAAGCTGAGCGCAACATAATGTTAAGAGCTTCATATTCTATTCTAAATCAAGGATCTTCAGTTTTCGGATGTTGTCTATACTAGGCAAAATAAGCATGATCATAAAAGAAGTGTGCTTATGCAAGACAGTATATAATGCGGTGGATCTCAGAATTTAATATTATATACCTATTGGTTCCAGTATTTTGAACAAGAAATTTTGCCATAAATGTTTTTAATCTGCATGTCCTGCTTAGTTGCTGAGTGTAAACATATACTTGGTTTACTTTACGTGTTTCTACCTACAAGTCGCTGTGTGCCCTGTTACCTGGAGGAGATGCTGCTTTAAGAAGAACACTTTATTTCTATTTCAAGATGTTTTCTCTCTCTGTAGGACTTTTTCCAGTACTGCCTGATATTGATTAACTGCATAAAAAGCTTTCCATGTATATGTTCTTATATTGTGTATGGTGCTCAGCATTCTCTGCGGTCTCTTTCTCATGGTTAGTTTTTCCAAAGGATGTGGCACAGAAACAGAATAGAAGTAAATCTACATCCTTCATTGTGAACCAGAGATAACAAGACAGACTTTTTCCCTTATTTCACGAAGGGAATAATGCAGAGGGGATGTTGAAAAATGCTTGCAACAGCCCTTACTGTATCTTCCTGTTATTTATGGGTATTCATTCCTGGTCATAATGTGCAGCACTGTTGAGAATCAAAAAAAAATATTCATGAAGTGGCATGGATGGAAACTAGTAGCTTTTCACTAGTGCTGGGACAAATATTTTGTAATAATTGGGGAACTAGAGCATATTGTGTGCTGTGAGCATTACAAGTGATAAAAGTCTCCTGTCCTCAGCAAACTGAGGGAAAAGCAGAGCCATTGTGAAGCTCTTCTGGGTTGACTACAAAAATTAAAAATACATCTGGTCTTCTCATGTAGCTATTATTCTGAAAATAATGCCAATGTTTCGTCACTGCTATAGTGATTTTCATCTTGCATTATCTTTAACAATGTTAAGTAATTAACTCCTATTACAACCAGGTGGAATTACTCATATCATCTTCCTTCTGTCACTGGGCAAACTGAGGCCCAGGTCTAGCATTGCCCACTCTCCCCATCTTGTGTGCAGGCCCATCTTGCGTGCAGGCCACTCTGAGTTAGCTCAGATTGCTCGCTAAAGTCACCCTTCCTTCAAGATCAAGGTGTTGCAAGATCAATACCAGATTATGTTCTTTGCTATTAGCCTGAGCAGCTTTTTCTGTTTCCCAGAACTGACTAATGTGCTGTTGTACAGAGGTCATCCTTTTGCCGAATTGCAGGGTGCCGGGCTGAGTTCCCTCTCCAGAAGCAGAGCGTCAACAGTAAAAGTCACTTCAAGGGTACAGCTGAAAAGACTTTGTTCACTTTTGTTGCCTCGATTTTACATCATAAATACTAGCAAATTGGAGAATATTAAGTGAGGAGCAACAAAAGGGATTAACAGTCTGAGGAGACTCATGTATGTAGTAAAATAAAAGAAACGATACCATAAACACATTTTTGAGATTTCCTGAAATGGCCACCAGATGAGCTGGAAATTAATTTCTGCAGATATTACTCTTTGTTATTCCATTTGAACTCAGGTGACTTCAGCCAAGAAATAACATCTAAGTCTTACTCACTGACACTGCAACAACTCACAGGTTTTATCAGTAGTAGCTGAACAGAAATCAAGAGGAGTTATGGTTGTGGTGCATGTTTAAAAGTTGGGCAAATTTCCTTTTTCTGTCTTAGTAGAAATAAATATATCAAAAAATTATCCATGTAAATAAATATTAAAAGTCTATCCACATAAAAGCTTGCAAGTATTTAGAAGGTATGCACGAAGAAGTTACGTGAATTTTAAAAAATTATATAATTTAGTTTAAGCTCATAACTTCGCCATATGCTTGAAAAAACCCACCTTATGAATAGAAAGCAGAACTTCAAGGATGGAACCTACATACATTGTTTACAGCTATTATTCACATAGTTGCCAAACTTGTGTGATAGAAATTACCTAAGGCACTGCCAGCTCTTTTGTCCTTGTACTATCATTTTAGGTAGGAAATTGCCAAGTAGGACACTTGTGTGGATTATGTAATTTTGTCCCAGTCATAAATGGGACAAAAACAGGAGTCCCCTTTAAAGCACTGTTCATGATGACTTTTTCCATCTGTGTGGTTCTGTTGGGAGAGATACTTGCTTTCATTGTTCGCTAGGGTTTTGTTCTACTTTTCCTTTAAAATTTTGGTGTTTCTTCTTTGTGCCTCTGAAAGCCTCTTAAATTGGTATAGATTTATGTTTGAATTAAATCTAGAGCTCCAAAAGAAAGGAGTACGCTCTATTGTTAAAAACAGTTTCCTTCCAGGGACCCCACCGTTCTGTCTTATCAAGTGTTGCATTGCTTGGGGTTTTTGCTTTTCTTGCACAAAGGGATTTAATCTCTGAAGCAGAATCAAACCTACAGTGTCTTAACATGTCGTGTCTCAGCCAGGGTCACCTCACTCCTGCTTCGCCTTGCCTTTTGCTTTACCTGCCAGGGCTTTGCTTGCCACTCAGGGCAGGGAGCAGGAGGGAAGACGCAGCCTGTGCAGCAGCTGGATGTAGGCTGCTGCAGCTCTCCCCGTCATCCTACAGATGATTCTATGATTCTAACCCAATACACGTGTTGTGCACACCGGGAGAAAATAAATTCACCTTTTGAAGCAAAAAATTCTGCATCTCTCACAAAGTCTAGCCTACCTGGCCTTGCAGCCACTCCTGTCTGTTTCTCGTGGGTAAATAGTTATGACTTCAGTGTAGATATCGTCTCCCAGCGCAGTCTTTCAGTATTGTGCCCACAAGTGTTTTTTCTCTCTCTTTGCAGGGATATGTAGTGGATGAACGTGCGGCCATGCAAGCTCGATGGGAAGAGGCATCTAGAGAAACAATCAAGAAGACAACCAAGCCATGCCCCAGCTGCAATATTCCAGTAGAAAAAAATGGTATATTTATTAGATATCTTGTACTTAACTGTCTTTCAAAATTTATTGTACTATATAAATGTATGAATGTACATGTGTACATATGCACACTATTCTTTCAAGAGAGGTAGAGCACACAGTGACTCTTCCCTGTGTCACTTTATCTAAATTATCCTGAAATCACTAAATCACTTACTTCTAAAGCCACTAATTAAGCCTCTGTTGTGGCTTAGTCCTGGTCACCACACAGTTGCTCGCTCTCCCTTCCCCTCCCCAGCAGGATATGGGAGAGAATTGGGAAGAAAGGAAAACTCATGGGTTGACATGAAGACAGTTTACTAGAATAGCAAAGGAAAAGGACAATAATAACAAAATATAAGGATATTAAAGTATACAAAATGAACGATGCACAATTGCTCACATCCCAATGACCAATACAGCCTGACTTGAGCATCAATCATGGAAACCAAACCATGCAGCAAGCAAGGGGGGGGTGGGGACCTGCTCCCCCTCCAGGCAACCCTCATGTATATATTAAGCATGACATTTATGGCATGGAATACTCTCTTTGGCCAGTTTGAGTCAACTGTTCTGGCTATATTGCTCTCAGCTTCCTACACTTGCACATTAGCGAGACCTGGAAAGCCAGACAGTGTCCTTTGTCTCATTAGCAACAACTCCTAACATGGCTGTTTATCAAGAATGTTTATCAACATTATTCACATCTGGAATGCAAAACACATCAGCTACTGAGAGGAAAATTAACTCCATCCCAGCCAAAAACCAGGACAGCCTCACAAAATGCCCAGCTATTTTATAGATAGGGAAAATGAGGCACAGAGAGACGCTGGTTATTGCATTCATACAACTGAATGTCTCACTAGTTGTCTAGACTTTCCATTGTCAGTGGAAAAAATAGACATTTGTAGGGCACAACTCATCTCACAATGAAACAGAGGTGTGTCTAATGTAGGCCAGAAGAATCACACCTAAAAGTGAGGTGTGGAGAATTAGTCCTGCTGTAGATGTCTACACAGTATATACCTGAATTTAGATGAAATTAATCTCAGCCCAGTGACAGCAGAAGAGCAAGTCAGAGGAAGAAACATGAGTCCTGACACAAACTGGTTGCACTAATCAGTGTTCTGCTGGCACGGGGGTGGTTAAAATGGGGAACAGGAACAATAAATAGGCTATACCCTACAGACTCATGCTGTTCCAGAATTGAATTGTATTTATGTTAATTAATCAAAATATATTAAAATTATTGTCTAAATATTATATGAATATTAAGTATAGAGGATGCTTCTTAGTTTTGTGGCATCACTTAGTCAAGTGGGACACTGAAAATGCCAAATAAGCCACTGTAAACTGCAAGGAGAGAACACTTCAAGCAATGACATCACAGGAATATTACTGAGGAAGAAATAGGACAAAATCCTGAAATCTAGGGTTTGATTAAAGAAAAGAAGGCAGTTGGCAGATGGAAAGTGGGAGACTTCTTCAAGCACAAGAAGCAGAAGGAAAGAAAGCATGAATTTAAGAGTGGGAAGGCGAGATAAGATTTGGCAAAGTGTAGGTAGCAAAACAGAGATAATAGAGGGGTAGGTCAAAAAAGTTATTTCCGGACCTGTAAAACAGGCTGGAAACCAGAAGTTTGAACTGGATTATAAATAGACAAATAATAGTGATTATTCATACTTAACAGTTCGTGCATAGCCCAATTTAAAAACTTCTGGTCAGGCTTGAAGCAGTGGTAGGACCTTTACTTTCTCTTAGACTCTGCTACAGAATCTTTTCTGTTAAATTACAGGCAGTTGTCACTTGTCACAAACAGGATATCCCTATTTGACACCATTTACACAACTCCCGCTAATGTTTAGGGAAGTTGCTTTAAAAATCCCCAATGTATCAAAAAGGAAATAAAGGCCATTATACTTTTTATCTTTGAAAGAAAATATTTATTGAAAATGGATAATCAGGAAAAGGCCTTTCCTTGCTTATTGCCTGACCCATGTCACAACAGCGCCTCGTAATGCCAAATGCCAAAGCCACGGCAGCAGGCTAGAAATGTCTCAACACACCAGAATCGGCCGATTGTGCTGAGGGACCTCAACAGATCCTCTTGGAAATGGGCAGAGAGAAACCTCTTGAAGTTCAGCAAAGGGAAATGGACAAATACAGGTCGAGGGCCAATCTGATGGAAAGGATCTAAGTGTCCTGGTGGACTACAAGTTAGATATGAGCCAGCAGCGTGCCCTGGCAGCACAGGCAGCCAACAGCATCCTGGGCTGCATTAGGAAGAGCATCATGAGCAGGTGGAGGGAGGTAATCTTCCTTTCTGCTCAGCACTGGCCAGACACATCTGGAGTGGTGGGTCCAGCCTGGGCTCCTCTGTACAAGAGAGACATGGACTGGAGCAAGTCCAATGAAGGGCCACAAAGACTGGATACATAAATACCTGACAGGAAGAGCAAAGAAGACAGAGCCTAACTCTTTTCAGTGGTGCCTACTGAAAGGCCAGAAGGCAATGGGCACAAATTGAAACACAGGGAACACTTTTTACTGTGTGGGTAGTTGGAGACTGGAATAGGTTGCCCAGAAAGAGTCTCCATTCTAGGGTACATTCAAACCCCAACTGGGTTTGAATGCAACCCTGCGCATCCTACTTTAGTTGACCCTGCTTTGAGCAGAGGAGGGTTGGACAGGATGATCTCTAAAGGTACCTTCTCACCTCAGTGATTCTGTAAATCAAGGCGTGAAGCTTAAAAAGTACAGTGCATGCTTTCTTCTCCGGTCATGGGTACTGCACATCCCAGCTTTTAGGCTGACATTTGTAAACTGAAAGGAGCACTTCACTTCTGCTCAAGTTCAGCTAATGTCAAGAGGCTGATGACTGTACACCAGTGTTTGCCAACAGTCCTCATTTGGGAGGAGTACACTGACTACACATAAGAGAATAATTCTGCCTTCCCTTCCCAAATGATTCTGTGGACACTGTCTTTTACAAGGGCCAGTGACAATGCCAATAACTTTTCTTTAATAGTCTGTATTTCTCCATGTCAATAACTGTTCTATAATAGTCTGTATAGCTATAGGCTTTGTAGAATACTGTATGCCAATAACTTTTCTGTAATAGCCAAAGTGAAAGACTGAAACACATTCCCACAGCTCAGTTCCCAGTTTGAGTGAGTTTAAACACACATCCACATCTCAGAGGACTGCTGTACTCACAAAGCTGTAGGCCACATTGCTTGAGGCACTCTCCACACTGACTGCTGATCTCAGCTCTTGTGTAGCATAATTTATGTAGCTTAGGAAGCAGACGTTTGACAGAGGGTGCCTACTGGACTTTGGAACCTTTGGAACCTTCGCCAAGACTGAGATGCATTTTACCCAGTGATGGCTTAATATAAATCATTGTCCTGGTTCTGGCTAGAGTAGAGTTAATTTTCACCTGAGCTGGGAGGGGAACTGGAGCTGGTGGCCCCTGTGGCTGGGGAACACAGCTGGGATAGGTTACCAGTTAGCCAACAGCTGGGACAGGTTACCCAAACTGGCCCAAGGGCTGTTCCACCCCCTGTGACCCCATGCTCAGAGTGTCAGTGAGGAGGGGGCTGAGGGGAGGCTTCTGCTACTTGGGAGGGAGCTGGGCATCAGGATCCCCTGTGAGCTACTGTGCTGTAAGTAATATGCTTAAATATTTTATTTTATTGGGGAGTTGTTTGTTTTCCATCCCTGTTTTCTTTTCTTCTGTTGTTCTCTTAAACTGCTTTAATCTCAACCCACTTGTTTTGCCTTACATTTAAATAAGATGAAAATGTCTGGTGAATTGCATCTCTTACACAAAGATATAACCTGACAAATAGACATTGCCATCACAGCTAGCTTTCTCTCTGTCTCAGATGAAGCAGACAGACCTAATTTAACAAACTAGTTCTTGTGTCTCCTGTTGTTTTTGCCTTCTGAGAACAATTCTGGAGTGGCATTTATAGAAAAGGTGATGTAAGGGTAGCAGGTCGTACAGTAGGGAGCACACACTCCCTGTACCTCCTATCACCATCTGGAGTCAAACCAAGATGACATTTCAGCATGTCTTCCTGCTGCATGCTTTTCTTTCAGTTTGAATTATACAAGAGATTTCTTTGTGTGGTAAGCAACATAATTTCCATTTGAAATGTATTTCTGTAATGATCTTTGACAATGTTAATGTTTTATATATTACAAAATAAACACTTGATCAAGGTTGTGAGCAGAGAGATTAAAGCTGCTCTCACAGGATGGACAAGTGAGAAACCCAACACACAGGAAACACTGATGCAATCAAAAGGCTGCTTCAGGTACTAAGAAGGTCAAATCAACTTAAATTACTAATGACATTCTGGTGTAATCAGCAGTCAGCCATCAAAGTCTGTGTCTCCTGATTTATTCTCTTCACAAATCTCTCAGTTGTTGAATCCAAATTCGAAAAAGAACTTACTTTTGTTCAACTGCTGGCTCACAGCTGGACCAAGGTAGAGTACCCTTGAGCAGACACCTCCATGACTGCTTTGAGAGGCCACAGACTGTCACTGCTTTTTCCTATCCCTAGTGCAGTCTGTTCCAATTTCAGACAAGACTGCAGTTCCTACTCCTGCAGTCCCTCACATGAGACCAGTATATTCCACTCCAGTAAGAGAAGGAGTAGCAAGTTTTAGAAAACCTATGAAAAGTATTCTTCAGGTTTGTACTTCTCTTTTATTAAATATTGTACTTGGTTAGTAAATTAATGCCTAAAAATTTGATTTTAAAACTGTTAATTGTTGATTAACATCTCTAAGTGTTTGCCAAATACCAAAGCCATTCCGTTGCTGTTTTGCAGGTGGCTGCATGCACATGAAATGTCCTCGCCCTCAGTGCAGATTTGAGTGGTGCTGGAACTGTGGCCTGGAGTGGAACAGAACCTGCATGGGAGATCACTGGTTTGACTAGTGGTGCTGAGGCCAGCCCACATTGCTGCTACAGCTTGCTTTCGTTAGAGCCGAATTCTGAACTCCTTGCTTAAACAAAACTCCCAGTGGTTTCGGGGACACAGAGTTCAGAAGTTGGCCTAGTTGGTTGGTTTTTGCTTTCTTGCATATGCAATCGTACCAAAATCACATTGAAGTTATGTCAAGGGTTTTAAATCCACTAAGGAAGGAAAAAAGATAATTGTTTTAATGGACAGATTTGCTCATTATGGTACAAAGAGGGGCAAATTACACCTTTCTGAACTTGTGCAGTCTGTTAGCACGGAGAGCAGACAAGATTACCATGAGGAACTTTGCTTGACACTTATAGTCAGGAATCTGCAACTCTTACGAGAGAGCAGCCTGCATGTGTGAGTGCACGAGTGTCAAGGGTGATGGAGGATGTTCCCTGCATCAGCTGCTTTTGCTTTGACCACTCTTTTGCTGATTCAGCACAATTTTTTTATTTTGAGGCAGTATTTCTTACAGCTTTTTGACAGAGGGAAGACTGTGGCTCTTCAGTGTTTTCTCAGGGTTCTTTCCTAACGGGCTTTCTGTAGGGGTCTTGCTTTCAAACCAAATTATCATAGAAACATCGGCTTTATGCCATATCTGTGCTTGTTATTTGTAACATAAGACACAAAACCTGCCTATGTACTCATTATAGACTTTGTCACCATTGGAAGATTAGCTAAGGATGCAGTTTCAGCTCTGACCGTGACCGCTGTTGCAGGGGTGACTGGCTCTGATTAAGTCTAGTGCAAGCTGGACTCCCAGGGCTTCATTTTTCTTGTGCTTACAGCAATACTTTGGACATGGCAAGGGGAGGCAGGAGGACACGTCTCAGGGGCTTGCTCTATCATCGTTCTCCTAAATTGAATTAGAATATGGGTATATTTGTGAAAATCAATTCACAGCTCAAACAGCGTGGGGCAAAGGGACATCTGTCATTTTACAATGTTAACGCAGTAAGTAAAGCTTACTGGCATTTCCAAGCCTGAACAATCATGCTGTTTCGTGTGCTTTACTTACGTGTCTGTCTTATTCTGAAAGGAAATGGGTACTGTCTGCATCCAACATGCCATGTAAGGATTTGCACAATCCAGTTTTGGAAAAAATGCACATAAATAAAATGCTGAAAACTTTAAACTTCCTTAACTTCTTTTTTGATTGGAATACGAAGTAGTGAGTACAAAGATGTTGGGTGGGTCACGCATTTCTTTGACTGATTCGAACTCCCAGCTGAGAAGCTGGCCCTTTGATTAAAACCTATTATTAGCACAAAATAAATTCTAGGGCTATGGACTTCTTCTATCAAGTCTGAATTAATATTTTGTATGGCGTGACTGTAGACTCCTGAAAATATGGGTGTGCTTTCTATCAGTCAGTGCAGAGCAAGAAGCTTGAAGTATAAAGAAATCCCAGGCTCATTACGAAAATGCCCAACTGCTAAAAGCAGTGGAGTATTCAGCTGTCTCTGCTGGAAGCGACATTAAAAGCCCGAGGAAACAAAGGGATGAAGGGATGATGTACCAAAAATGAGAGAGTGAACTAGTAGAATTAAGAAAATGCAATGGGAGGGAGAAAGGAAGAGGCAAAGAGAGGAGAGTGGCCATTTCTTAAAGGTCCTTTTCCTTTTTGGCACCAGTGAACTAAAAATGTATGCAGAAGTAGCTACGTTGTAGCATAAAGGTGCAATAGAATGCTGCAATATGGCCCATTTAGGGTCATTATCTTAATGGAGATATTTTACTGTGAACTCTGATTTCCTGCACCTAAGTCTATTTTATAACTTACATGGCTTGTTGCCGAGATGCTAGGGAAAAAATCACAATGCTTAATTTTACTTTGACAGTGTGTTACATGGGAGCTCATCACTACATTTCATATCCACAAATATTTGGAATAAAAGTAGTCTAAATCTCTTTCCCATTTTTAGTGTCTTTCTTACAGAGGAAGATTAACTTGTTCATGCAAGGCAGTTTCACTGAGTTAGAGCCCACCGTAATAAGTTAATGTTTTAATTGTTACGTAGAAACATGTAATTTATGCCCCTGGATCAAGGTCCAGGTCCATTGAAGTCAACAGACTATGGATCAGCTCCTGTGTCTCTTTCTGGCCTGGGCAGGGTATGGCAGGCATGAGTCATATGGACAGAATAGAAATATCTCTTTCTTGGGAAGAACTTGTCAGAGGATGGGATTATGAGCATTCATCTAAGACATAAGCAAGGGCAGGAAAAGAGAATAAAGAATTTCCAGCACTGACTCAAGATTATTCACTTTTAGAGACTGACTTTATAAGTTCTTGTCACTTAGGGTTTCTTCACACTCCAGATTTATACCCCGCCAATAAAAAAAGAAGTAAAAAAATAAAATAAAAAATAAAAAAAAAAGTAGTATCCTGCTGCTTTTAATAGAACATGCCTTGATCTCTGTGTTAATACATATACATTTTTATGCATACATGTGCAGGGTATGCGATGGTACAGGCTGTAAACCTGACTTCTCTTTACAATGAAATTCTCATAGTTTCCACAGTTTAAAAGGCATGAAAAGTCAGGATTAATGCTTTGCTGACACTGTAAGAACGCTGGAATTCCTATAGAGGTGGGTGAACTGGATCTACAATTTACTACATGGATAAGTTGTTTTTGTCTATTCAGATTGTTTCTCTTATTTCAGCTCTGCAACATCAGAGTGGAATTTATCTCACCCAGCTTCAGCTGTCTAGCCTCAGAGGCTGGTGCAGAGGCCTGTTGTACATGTGTGTGGTGGGGCCTGCTGAGTTTTAGGTACAATTGGTCATGGCCAACGACCACATCCCTGCCAGAGACAGGGTGGAGCTCCTGACAGGACGAGCAGGACTGCAGAGCTCCCACACACTCTTGGCTCTGTTGCTGGTGTTGAGAGGGGAGTCTTCCTCTTTTTAAAACTTATGAACGGGCATTGCTTGCTGGTGTCCGTGAAGCCAGGCTTGGCAAACGCTTCCTCTGGGTCAGCACGCATGTCTCTGGAAGTTGTCCTGGGCAGCCACGGGGGTAATGAAAAAAAACAGGACTCAAGCATGAAACAAGAGGCAAAGCAACCTGAGGGCATAAGCAGACGCAAAATTTTCAGGAGTTTGTGGGTTTATGTTCCCTGCTAGCAATACACTCTGAAAACACTAAAATGTAACTGTATGTTCTAAGATGATGATTTATTACGGTGATATAAAGAAAAAAAAGAAATCTATATCTTTTTACATCTAGGTTTGCCTTTGTTAATTGAATTCTCTTTACCTCGAACTTTCTTCATCTTTCAGATTAAAACAATTACAGACTTGTTCTTGGCAATCTGGGCTCCTTCTAGTGTGTGTTAAGTGGATTAAGTACAGGATGTATGCTGAAATATTCAATAATAATAAACTCTATAATAATTCAACTCTATAATAACAGTGACAATCTCTAATATTTAGTTCTAGCTGGCAGTGAAATCTGAATACCGGGTAGATTAAGAAGAAAATATGTAACAACTTGACTCCCTAAGGAAAAAGCATATCTCAAAGCTTAGCATAAATAATACTTTGGGGGCTGAGGCTTTGACTAAAATATCATTTATATGTCTGCCTTATCTCATTGCAAACTGCAAGCCAAATAATTTCATTGTAAAAGGTACACTTTTTTAAAAAAATTGGTAAATGGCGCTCCAGAAGAAACATTATGACACTGTTGGGAAGTAAAAGTCACGCTTTCAAAGGACAGCAAGCAGTGGGGTTTGCTTTTTGCATATGAATAGTAAGGTACCATCTACAGTGCAAACCAGTATGGTAGCAAGGCTTTTTGCCTACAGATCTTTTAGATCATATAAACTGAAGCAAAATTTGCATTTGTGGAAGGGAACCTGAAGTACTTGGAGGTAAGAGGCCAGATTCCAAGAGCTGCTGCTGCCCTGGCAGACTTCAAAGATTTAGCCCTTTGTGCCAAACTTTCTCACACTTTGAGGTCACAACTGCTATGTCCCCCATGTTCCTGTGCTGCTCAAACTGCTGCACAAGTATATCATTGGGTCCGGTAAGCTCAGTAAGCAATACTTGCAGCAAGGCAGGAAGGATAAAGTGTACTATCAACCCTGAAGAGTGGTTAGCCCCATGCTGACTTAATTTCTCCAATTCAGCGTTTGACTACTATGGTGATGGCTGATCTAAAGAAACCCTACACAGAGATGGAAAGCTGCAGTACAGCTCTTAACAACCAGATTTTTTTCCCAAGCAGCAAAATTCTTGTGCTTCCCTCAGTTCCCCTTCAAGCGACAGAAAAGCCTGAAGAAGACAGCACTGGACCAAGGCTGCCAGAAGAAGGAAATTCCATGTCTAATTGATCCTGATGGTCTTTCAGGAACTTCATGCAGATGTATCTGACAGCACAGCATTGACAGTCATTCAGCAAAAAGACACAAATGTACTACTTCACATTTTATCTGACTTGATTACAGTTTCTCAGGAAATATTTCTATCTCTAATTAGCAAATTCAGAAAAACACCTCTCCTTTTTCTTCAAACACATTTGACTACTGATTCCTATTATGTTTATTTGTATATGTCTTTGCTTGTGTGGTTCCCCTTGTGTGTCATCTACTGATTTCCAGCTGTGGCTCCTCTTCAGGTACTTACTGCTCTAGCAGTTTTCAACTTGACTGTCTAGGAACTACTAGAGTACATGCACTGAATCGTCCCCTCTCATATTCTGGGTGAGTACGCGCGGAGCGGAAGAAATGTAAATGGCTTTAAGCAAGCAGTAAAGTAGGCAAGTTGAGAGAAGCTCATTTAGTCATAAGGCAAGTCATATTTAATGTAGTGGTTTGTGTATCTGCAGGGATTTTTTATTTTTTTTTTTGTAGAAAGTAGGTCATACGCTATTTGATTTTTCTTCATTATTATTAATAGTGCTTTTTTTCTTTGCTTTTAATTTGTTTTTCTTGTCTGGGTCTCCATTTTCTGAATAATGGAGTAATGGTTCTATGCCAGTAGATAAAAAATGTAG
Source organism: Tetrax tetrax (assembly GCA_009806455.1). Lineage (NCBI taxonomy): Eukaryota > Metazoa > Chordata > Aves > Otidiformes > Otididae > Tetrax > Tetrax tetrax. The sequence goes on from WHYT01014974.1 coordinate 114,690, forward strand.
CAAGACATCACCTGTTACATCACTTTTTGGCTTTATCCCTAGAAAGCTTGAGGAATCCACATAATCCATGTAGGCAGGGAAGTGCCATTATCTGTATTTTACAGTCAGGGAATTCAGTCCAGAGAGCACAACTACATGGACACAGCAGCTCAAATGCACACCAGCCCTTTCCTCACAGCTGGGGAAATCTATGGCTGCACCAACGGGGAGGTCATCACCTGCATGCCAGCATGGTGATGACACAAGCTCAGGGAAGCAGGAAGCCAGGTTGAAGTCTAAGGTCCAGAGGACAGCAGTATGACATTAGGGACACAACGAAATAATAACAACAACAAAAAAAAAGGTAGGAGTTTTGATCACCTAAAGAAAGTGACCTAAGCATACATCCTTTGCAACCACTGGGAATTTTACTGCTGGCTTCCCTGGGAGCAGGCTAATTCGAAAACACCATTTAGTTCAACTTTTTAGCAGTACATAGGAGATCTCTGGGAGAACTTGATGTCCCAGTTTCCTCTTTGTCTCTTTGTTAGTTGAATATTTCATCTACAAAACACTCATGCCCACTCTCTCCACCTCGTTTTAGTGCAAACTAAAATCCATCAGGCACTCATGTCAGAGTTGTTTTAAAAATCTTTACTTAAGTACAACTGAAGCAACACATTGTACACGCATTCTTACTTGGTACATGATTGCATTGTCTGCCTCATAAATAGTCATCTCGACAGCCTGCCAACTTCATCTGCTGGTTACCGGGCCAAAAACTGTTGGATGAAGACCTCAAGTCACGATCAAAAGATAGTGCTAAAATGAAAAGCAGCAATCAAGGAAATGAAATAGTATTCAGGCACTACTTCTGTTGGGGCCAATATAATGTTTTTCTTGGAATGGATGCTAAATGCTTCTGAATAGGTTCAGCCAACTGAGTTTGTTTATGCCTGGAAGCTAAACCTGGAAAGCCCTGCACTGCTCTTTTCCAAAGTACAGAGATCACAATATGGTAAAAGGGTTTGAATTTTTTTGAATGAATAGCTCAAGTCCATCTGTTCCACAGCTGATGGAGTTAAAAAAAAACAGAAAAAAACAAACTACCCTCACTAAGCTACACTGACATTTTTCAAGTGCTCAGTCATATGACAAACGCCAGGTTTGCTTTTTTTTTTTTAAATTCACTTCTCAAAGGCAAACATTACTTTGATAGTTACATTAAAATAATTTAATGAAGCTGAAATGAATTCTGATTCTAGCTTCTAAGTTTTAGCGATGTAACTTCTAAGTTTTAGTGATGTAACTGAATCTAACACTACACCAAAATGTTCCTCAGACTTTACTTAATGAATATTAAGGTGCTTATTAGCTGAGTTGCAATCACCCAGGTCCTTATTTTCTTTCAGAATTACGATGATCGAGGCTATTCCTATTGCCTCATTCTGTTGGATTTTACAGAAAGCAAGTATAACCTTCAAAACAGTGCTAGCATTAAGCTCCTGCGTGGTGGGACATCTTCTCCTGAACTAGTAATTTATTCTTGTGTGACATTTAATGTGCACAATTTAAAAACATTTTATCAGTGGCATTTCATTTTTAGTCCTTTTTTTTTTTTTTTTTTTTTTTTTTTTGTCCAAGCTTCGGGGCAGAATTGAATATATAAAAATATAAAGACAAGTCTCCACAACAGAAAGCCTACTTTTCTTGCTGTTCCAGTACAGCTATACCACAGACCTACCCAATACAGTACACAAGCTTGTAGAGCAGTGCAGTATACAAAATAAGCTGTAGATCAGCAAATTTACATATTTATTTATGCTATTATATTGTACTATTTTTTAAAGACCTTTGCCAGTGTAGAAAGCTCATAAGCCCCTTCCCTCCTCAGATCCAATAGATTCCAATGATCAGTGGGATGAGTGATGGCTGGGGCAGTCCAACTGCTTGCACATAAACTGTCTCATCATCTGGGTGAGCTGGGGTACAGATTGCTGTCATACTTGGAGTCTGATGTTTGTTTGCTCAGCTCCCACTCAGGAATCCAAAAAAGGCCAGGTTGTCAAAGGTCAACATCAGGTGTAGTTTGAAAAAAAAAAAAAAAAACCCTCTTTCAGCGTCTAAGCAAAGGTAGTGCACATACATAAAAGTGAAGAGTTGAAACTTTTACTCTGATTCTGGATGCTGAGCAGTATGGAAAAATCTGGCCCAGAGAAACTTAAATCAATAAGTTTGCTTCTTCAAGAAACAAAAAAGTCCATGATCCAGAGCCCTTTGTAATGAGAGCACCCAGTGTCTCTTTTCTGCTATATTTCCAGCAAAAATATATACTTCATACTATTTCTCTATTTGTGTTTATTTAAATATTTGTATTAGCTTGTAAAAGGCTTTAGCAGAATTTTAGCAAGTCTCAGAGAAATGTTGTATACTTATTATTATGCAACACTGCTTGGTGCAACAAAAAGTGTATTTTCTTATTCCCTTCACCCCACTGCAGCAGAGAGCACTATTTTTACAAGTTGTAGGCCTTGACAGACAAGATGATCTTATGAGGTCCTGTCATATGTGTTCCTACAGCATTGTGTTGGCCTACTCCCAAATGAAAATTTCCAACTTTGAGGACTATTCAATCAATTATTTAATTGCTTGCAGGAAGAGAGTGACATCCAGAAGCCTTTCTTATTAATGCAGTCATTGTCTCAGATCCAGCAGCTTCATTTGCTAGTCAATGGTATTACCAGACAGATCTCCATACCAGGAGATTTTCCTGATACTTAACGCCACCTAAGTTCTTCCCCTTTTATAACATTAAGATCTCAAGGTACCAATGGCTAGCTTAGAATTACTTATCATTATATCAATATAATTTGTAAGCTTAAAGTTTTCTTTCTCCTGTTTATGTTTCCTATTCCCTTTGTTCCCTGATTGGATGGAGTAGACAGCAATTATATTTCCACTCCATTTGTTGTATCGGGCTTCATAGGCCAAGCTTAAAAGCTGGGATCACCATTTCTCTAAACATCCTAAAATCAAGTTATTCCAATTTCACTTTACCTTTTTTGAGTACAAGTGATGGAATTTTGCATACAATGGCAGGCGTGGTCACACCACCACCTTCTGTGGCATTCATGCCTCTGTGTCTCTGTGGGAAACACTGACACAGGTCGTTCAAAGACACATCATGCTGGTAATTCATAATCACCTCATGATGGTCTACATCACCCAAAGCCTTCTTCACCTTGTTTCCAAATGATGCACTTCTGATTTATTAGGTGTCCACACTTTCTTTCTGACTTAATTTTTCTCAGTTTCTGCATTTATACAGTGCTAGCTGGCTGCTGCTGTGCATCTCGAGATGCACATGCATTTCAGGACATGGTTTAGTGGGCATGGTGGTGTTAGGTTGGTGGTTGGACTTGATGATCTTGGAGGTCTTTTCCAACCTTAAAGGTTCTATGATTCTATGACTTCAGGATACAAGCAAGTTACTACAAATAGAGCAAGTACAGGAACATCCTTTGGTAATCATCCCTGTGCGCGTTTGTATTCTGTTATAAATGCTTTTTCCAAGAGCTACAAGAGCTATTTTTTCCTACAATACTGTAAATCTGCTATGTTCGATGAATCTGGGAGCTTGACAGGTATGAATACCTCCAGTTTGGTAACTTATTTGTTTGCCCAACATCTTTCAGTTCTTTATCCTCAAGGTTCATCTATACTGCTGTTGGTAGACCTCACGTAGCTGTAGATGAATGTGGTGGGTTGGCCCTGGCCAGCAACTAAGTACCCACCCCCAGCAGGATGGGGGAGAGACTACGAAAAGCAAAAGCAAGAAATGAAACGTATGGGTCAAGAGAAAAACAGTTTTGTAACTGAAGGAAAGAAAAAAAAATTAATAGTGATACAAAAGCAATCACTCACCCTACCGCAAACAGATGGCTACTTTAGAATGACAGCCTCCAATGTTCTGTTGCTGGGCATGACGCTATATGGCACAGAATATTCCCTTGGTCAATTCGGGTCAGCTGCCCCAGCTCTGTCTCCTCCCAGCCTCATGCCCACCCCCAGCCTACTCACTGCTGGGGCAGAGTAACAAAAAGGGAAAGCCTTGGCGCTGTGCAAGCGCTGTTCAGCAACACATAAAACACTGGTGTGTTACCAGCACTGTTTTAGTGACAAATCCAAAACACAGCACTGTGCTATGAAGAAAATTAAGTCCGTACCAACCAGACCCAGTACAAAGAGCTTACTTAATCTAGCTGGCGCAGGATACCGCTACACGTCTGGTCACAGCAGCATAAACTACCTCCTTCCTTGGCATCCCTAAGCGCTCTGATGCCTAACAAGGCTTGAACTAACAATGAAGTTTTTTGGTTTTTTTTTTTTTCTCAGTGTATTAACAGATTTTTCTGCAGTGCTGCCTATTTTTATAAATTTAGTATCTTTGAGATCTTTTTGTCTTGGCAAAATCTGGTTGAAGTTGGCTAACATTGAAAAGCTTCTATGAGAGGACTGACAGACAGCTGCACAGACAGACAGATTTGGACAGCAAGGAAGCTAGGCTAAAACCCAGACAGCTACATTAAATTCTCACAGAGCTACTGGCAAGTGTGGAGTAAAGTCAGAGAGAAAAAGCCAAGGAGGCTAAACAGCCTCATTTTATCATCAAATGATGGCTACACAAAACATTAAGCATTCCCCAGTTCAGTTTCTGCTTTAAATTGAGATCCGACGTTCCCCATTAACTTAAGAGGAAAAGTATTACATAAATTTGGTGGCTGTGATAAAGGGATTAACTTCCCCTCCCTCTCTCTCTTTTGGGGCTGTACAGGAAGCGTGAAGAAGTTTGTTGTATTCAACCCCAAAGTTGGGCCTTGTCTTGTGGTGTTACTGGGTGGAGTTTCTGTAGACTTGTGGGGAGAATGAGGTTGGCATTCATTAAATTATAATCTGATTCATTTTCACCAAGTGCCTACTTGTATCTTTTGGCCACAGATGAAGTCTGGAGCCACCACACTTCTTAACTCGGGTATCTTGGGTAAATATCTCAAATTGGTGGGATGACACCAGCAGCAGAGAGCCTGCTTTTGGCTACTATTTAAAGATCACTAGGACACAGGCAGCACAACTCCCACCTCACCAGGGAGGACATTCAAGTCACAGCTGATTACGGTCAAACTTCTTCCTGCGGTGGCAATAGCCCAGTGATACATGGATTAGAAAACCAGTCTTCTCACTTCATGCAGCGCCAAAGCATGGGGAGAAATGAGACGAGGAAAGACATAAAGGTGGCTTTCAGTGATCTTGGTCTTCAGTCTGCCAGATCCCAGGCTGGGCGCAGTTTATTGGCAAGCAGGGAACAAGAAGAGTTTTCCAGTGAGGATTATAATGCCTCTTTATCAGTAAGTGTCAGCATTTGAAATAATACCACATAATCACATCTTTGTACTTTCCTACTCGGTTTAACATCTCATGGGGGATTTTTAAAAGTAGTTTTGCTTCTTTTTTATTGAACTCATTGTACTATGGTGATTAGCAGAATATAAACTATATTGCCAGACAATAACTTTTTAAAAAAATTTAAAGGGGACACATTTTAAAGAGCTTTTTTTTCACTCTTTATTGCAGTATCTAAGAAACCTAAACTTAAAATAGGATTTTATGTTCTCTGCTATTTATGCACTTTTGAACATTAGTTCAAAATTAGTTTTGTCTTATACCACTTAAAAGAGACTAAATAAATGCCATTCTATAGACATTGAGTAGAATATTAAGAAGGTATACCGCATAGCAGGTATGATTTTATCTCCTATATACACTTCTTGGAACATGTACTACTCCATGGCATGGATAGAGTTTTCATTTCTCCGTAGGAAGGAATAAAAGATCTCCTGAACTCTTTTACAGAGTTTGTTTTTTTTTTTCATAAGAAAAGAAAAATAAAACACTTCACTTGTCAGAAAACTATTCAAAAAGACATATAACATTTTAGCAAACTACTTGGTGGAAAACACAACAGCAAATGCCAGCACCACCAGGTAAGTGGCGTCAATGCATCCTCTCTGCAGAGAGCAAAGGCTTGTTAGAAACCATTTCTCCAAAATATGGTTTAATGTTTCTGGAGACTTTGAGACTTCCATACTCTGACAGCAGACATAATAATATTAAAATCTTATCACATAGCTATAGATCCTGTGCAGTTCGTTCATGTCCTACTTCAGTGAGAAAGGAAAAAATAAGCTTTTTGTGTACAACCTTATCCCTTCATTTCTCCCTAGTTACAGACACTGTGAATCTTGCATTGCAAATTTCATAAATGGTGGTACCATATGCCTGCTGAACTACCCCAATTACAGGAGCAACATTGTGGTCAGAATTAATTAAAAAAAAAAAAAAAAGGTTGTCTTTGCATCAACAAACGAACTTTGATATAAATACATCAACCAACATGGGAAGTCAGAAACACTGGAATATGCATCCTGACCTGCCTCTGACAACTTGTCTGGCCTCAAGCAAAATGTATTAACATGTACTTGCAGAACTCTCTGGCAGAATTAGTCTGTGCCAAAGTATCTCCTTTTGTAGCAAACTGCTAAGGAACAATAGTTGCTCCAAATATTATTCAATATTTCTCATTTAACAGCAAAAAAAAAAAAACAAAACCCAAACAAACAAACCCTAATAGGTGCTTTTGCTTTCATTTTAGCTTCTTGTAATCGTAAATAAAGGAACCAAGCACCTTGTAATTTAACCAGGAATTGAGTCTTGAAGAGTTAGCAGTGGTAGGAAATTTCAATTTGAAAGCTGACAGTTTTCTAGGGTTATATGTCATTGAAAGAGCTTTGCTATAAAGTAAAGTATTAGGCATGCTTTTCTCTTTTGCTGTCACAGTCTCTTATATCCTGACTCTGTAGTAATTACAACAGCAACTATTATATCTCAGGGACAATGTTTTGACCCTGTACACAAAATGGCTGGGTTATCAAATGTCCTGTATTATAGTACAGAGGAAGTTGTTAAGAAGGATGATAAAATAATTTCATCCTCTTCCCTCTGCTGCTGTTTCAGGCTGCCTCCGCATAGTTCAGTCCCTGCCAGCCAGGAATGTCATGCATTACGACTGAATGAGGCTGCACGAGGATTTATATGACTAGAAACTGTACATAAGGTAATGAAAAAAACTGCATTTGCAGAACAAAATTTGGACTTAACTACACAGCCCTCTCTCATTGACAATCCAGATTCCTTCTCTTTGAACTTGATATCAAGTTCATTCTATATCTCTCTGGTGAGAACGTAACTCATCCCAAATGACAACTATCATGTTCCCACATACCTTTCTGGTGCAAGGGGGGCATTTAGAAGAAGCACAAATACGCTGACTGTGAATCAGGCCTCAATTTGCTTTCCTTTATCTAAAGAGCAGCACCATGAAGGAGGTTACTCACCACTTAGGGTAAAGATGGCAGGATCAGACTCATACCTCTTGGTCTCACTTCACAGATGAGCTGTGAAAATGAACTTGGACACTGTAACAGTCAGTACTATTAAAAATGCGCATGAGGGTTTAAACAACATGCAATAAACATTACCTCGTGTTGCTGCAATACACTGTGCTGCTTTTGTGTAGCGGAGGGGGGGGCTACAGTGGCAGCCTTTGCAAGAAGCTTCTAGAAGTTTCCCCTTTGTCTGGTGGACTCCACTGGGTCTACGGCAGAACCACCCCTGGCCAGGGCTGAGCCAATTGGTTACAGTGATAATGCCTCTGTAATAATGTATTTAAGAAGGGGAAAATAAAAAATAAAAATAAAAAAGAAGTGAAGAATCAGAAGCAGAGGCAGAGAGGGGGAGGCACGAGCCTTGTGGGCCTTGCGGCCCTCACTCTCTGGCCTCCTGCCGGGCGGCCGACTGGGCCCGACTCAGCCCAGACAAGAGAAGTGAAGAGAGGAGCTGTGAAGAGAACCTGAGAGGTGTCCGACTGAGCCTGATTGTGAAGAATTTCTTGTGAGAGGAACAGCTGCAGATTTCAAGTTCAGTTTAAGAAGGAGAGGGGGGGAGTAATGCGGCTCCTGGCCAAGATTCCCCTGCAGCCTGTGGTGACGACCATGGTGGAGCAGGTTGTCCCCCTGCAGCCCATGGAGGTCCACAGAGGAGCAGAGATCCACCTGCAGCCCATGGAGGCCCCACATCGGGGCAGGTGGGTGCCTGAATGCGGCTGTGGCCCGTGGAGGACCTGCTGGAGCAACCATTCTGACGGACAGCACCCCATGGAAAAGGACCCCACATTGGAGCAGTTCATGAAAGATTGTAGTCCGTGGGACAGACCCCATGCTGGAGCAAGGGAGCAATGTGAGGAGGAAGGAGCAGCAGAAAAAAAAAGCATGTGATGAACTGACCTGACTGCAACCCCCAAATTCCACCCCAATGCTACTCAGGGAGTGGGGAAGGAGGTAGGGATAATTGAAGTGAAGTTAAGCCTGGGAAGAGGGAGGAGTGGAAGGAAGTTTTCTTTGTTCTCTCTCATTATCCTGCTTTGTTTTTATTAATAATACATTGAAATAGTTTTCCCCAAGTTGACTCTGTTTTGCCTTAACAGTAACTGTCCTTATCTCAAACCTCGAGCTTTTTGTTACATCATCTCTGCCTCATTCCCTTGGAGGGTGGGGAGAGTGAGTGAGAGGCTGCATAGCTTGGTCCCAAGTGAGGCTAAAGTATGACACACACAAAGAAGAAAAGACAGTTTTGAATCACTTCTCATTAAATGAGGTCTGCTTGGTCTTTGCTCTGAATATGGGAAGTGTCTGTGGAAAAAGAACTGGGCAGCCATATAAACTGAAACCTACATAACATATGAAGACCCACAGAGGCGTCAGTAAATTTGTGCAGGCCACTTTCATTCTGGTATTTCCATCTTTGAGTAGTTGACTTCACAACATACTTTTTGCCATTTTTGTGTGTGTGTGGCATATAAATCTAAACAAAACAGTGCATTAAAACACTTATTAGCTCTACAAAGTTTGAAACCTCATGCTGTAGCAGCATTTTGCTACTAACACTCTTTTCAAGATCTGTTGTATAGCTGTGCCCTCTCCCCTCTCCTTAGGACAGCTAACTGTGGGAAGTAAGTCACTGTACCTTCCATACCTTTCTGCATAGCTCTGATTTCAGCAAGGACCTTGGCAAACATCCTTTGAGGAATTTTGCTGAAGTGGCTGAAGACACTACCATGCCAGTCATCGTACCCTGCCCTTCTTCCTTGTGCCCTTGCCTTATTCCAATGAACAGTTAGCACTGAGAAGTTTGCCTTTGGGAGTGATTCAGCTGAAAACTTGAGCTATGCCTTGGAGCAGTTAAGAAACAGGTACATGTTGCTTCTGGCTCTTCTAACCCAAGAGGGTAAGAAGGATGGCTAGGACACCAGTGACATCAGAAAGTGCCCCTGCAAGATTTGCCAGAGTCTTTCTCCTAAGAAGCCCCTTAACTATGCTGGTAAAGCACAGTTAGAGGGCCACAGTCTTCTCTAGTGTAAACCAGTATCCAGTGTCATGGAAATACACGGAGCTACACCAAAGTTACACCAGTTAACCAGTTTTTCCTGTTTATGCCCTGATAAATACTTAGCCAGCAGAAAGCAAGTTTCCCTATACTCTAAACCGACCAGATGCATGTCAGGCCAGGGCATATCTTCCTCTGTATGGAGCTGCAGGTCCATCCCATCCCCAACATCACCCCAAACAGAGCTGCCACAACCTTCCTCAAAGTGATTTGCAGTCAGTCAGCTAGCGAGCTGAATGCAACATTAAGAAATTCAGCTCTTGCCTAATTAAGACAATGCAATCAAGTGGTCCACAAACACTTAAGGATCTTAATTCTTATCAGCTTGAGTGCCAGACAGTATAGTGTGAGGTGATCATTAGCGCTGATATTTTAAGTTAGGGAAGTTTTATCTTACTATCTTTTCCCTCACGAGCATTTGCTCTCTGCTAACCCACTCCCTCTGCCATTACTGTGCTGGCTCACATTTGCTGCTAGCACCCAGTATAAAGTCATTTGCTCTAAATTACTTTCAAAGTACTGATGGACACGCTTCCAAAAATACACTCAATAACTAGCTTCTAGGCACAATTTTAGGATATAGGAAACTGAAAGAAAAAAAAAAAGAACATACTCAAATTACTTTAAGTGAAAGAATTTCAAGAGCTACTTTCTTGTGGGAAGGTGCATATTGTCTATTTGTTTGCCTTCATTCCCAATTCAGAAATGGCTTTTAGTTTCCCAAAGACATTTCTAACAAAACAGTTTCTCTATAAAATTAAACAGCTTCTGCCTGTCAATTGTTGCCTCCATTTAGCTGTGGAGTATTACTAGCAATATTTTAGCAGCTTGTACAAAGCCTTACTGTCCTTCATATTGTCTAGTGTTATAGCAAGAGAAGACTGTTCATGCCCTTAAGGTATCACCCCCTGTTGTGAGCTCTACTACAGTAAAAGAGTGATAGTCTGAGAGCAAGTTACTCTTGGAGACCCATTAGGTTCCCACAAGGTCCTGTTCCATTAAGAGAAGAACTGGAACTTGATGGCAAAATCCACAAAATGTTGTGAAGGCAGCTGGACCCCTCCAGCTATGAGACACAGTGATTCGGCACACGAGTCCAGGAATCTCTTTTGACTGTTAGATGAAGCATACCACGCTATGCAAAAGTCTCTACCACAGGTTTGTGCAAACCTCACTTTTTTTCTCACGTGATGGAAACTCCTGCACACAGACTGCATTGCTGTTTGAAAGTTTATATGTCTTGGTGAGTGAATCTGACACTGGCTACAAGATCCTTACGCTGCACTAAACTGAGCACTCACAAATCCCCTTGTCTTCATAGACACGTTATTAATTCCAAGTGGATTTGGGGAAAGTCCCTTCGGCACAACTCACTGCAGGAGGGAGGTTCCAATTAGGATTGAAATCGTTTGACCAATGCACAGGATATGTTTTCAGAGTTCATTTCCTTGCCTAAATAAGATATTTGAACTAAGAGAGAAAAAAGCATTTCATATCTGCCAGGTAGAAAGTCTTCCCTCTGGCAAAAGACTTTTTAATTAGTTGTCATGATGGTACCACACTGCCTGATGTAGGTCTTGTAACAGTGCTAGTGTGAGGCAGAGACTTTTTGGCCATGGGTTTTGGAATTCTGTGATCTATGTTGAAATAAACACTTGAGCTTTTTGATTGTTTGTGATTCCCCTTATGAAGAAAAAGGGACAGGAAAAGAAGACAATGGGACAGAAGAGACATTTCCAGCGTAAAAACAAACTCAAGACTACTAGCTCACCGACATCTCAAACGCTACAACTCATTGGGAGTGGCAGGAGAAAGCAACGCTTTGGGAGCCAGCTGCAGCCATCTGTCTTCAAGGAGCAGCTGGTGATGAGATGCTGATATTAATGAAATGGGATTGCTCAGTGCTGTCGATACACTGCAGTTAGTATAGCCAATTCCGATTCATGCTGACATTATGGCTACCATGTCTGGGGGGCAGCAGGCTTTGTTGATAGTAATGACAATATTTAGGACACCTGTGGTTCAGAAAAGGTGTGAAATGCAGTAGACTCGGAGTGCTTATGTAGACTGTTTTGTGGCTGAATTGCCAGGTGATTGATTGACAGATCCCAGAGTTTCCTGGACTAGTGATTCTTAGTCACCTGGGAGTTGGTGAGTAGGAAATGATATTAGCTATTGTTGTGGTTTTGTTTAGTGAGGGGGGGCCTAAGGTGGTAGCTTCTGTAGGAAACTTCTTCCCCCCTGTGCCGCTCGGCGGGGGGGAAGGTAGTCTGAGTGCAAGAAGTGGAGAGGAGATGAGATGGATGATGTGAAGAGATTCTGAGAGGTGTCTGCCAGCCTGTTGTGAAGAACTTTTCTTGTGAGAGGAACGGCTGCAGACACCAAGGTCAGTGAAGAAGGAGAGGGAGGAGTAATGTGGCTCCTGGCCAAGATTCCCCTGCAGCCTGTGGTGACGACCATGGTGGAGCAGGTTGTCCCCCTGCAGCCCATGGAGGTCCACGGAGGAGCAGAGATTCACCTGCAGCCCGTGAAGGACCCCGCACCGGGGGAGGTGGATGCCTGCAGGAGGCTGTGGCCCGTGGAAGGCCCGCTGGGACAGCCGTTCTGGAGAGACTGCACCCCATGGAAGAGAGAACCTACGCCGGAGCAGTTCCACGAAGGACTGTGGCGTATGGGTGGGACCCCACAATGGAGCAGGGGAGGGATGTGAGGAGTTCTTCCCCCGACAATGAAGCAGTGGCGTAAAACAGTGTGTGATGAACTGACCGCAACCCCCATTCCCTTTTCCCCTGTGCCGCTCAGGGAGGGAAGGTAGTAGAGATAATGTTAAGCCTGGGAAGAGGGAGGGGTGGAGGAGGTTTATCTTGTTTCTCTGTCTCATTATCCTGCTAGTTGTAGTAATAAATGAATAGTTTTCTCCAAGTCGAGTCTGTTTTGCCCATAACGGTAACTTTAAGGATTTCTCCCTGTCCTTATCTCAAACCTCGAGCTGTTTTTCTTATATTATCTCCCCCTGTTCTCTCGGAGGGTGGGGGGAGTGAGAGAGAGACTGTGTAGTCTGGTCCCGATCGGGGCTGAACTATGACAGCTATGTTATTCAGACTGGAAAAAAAGAATGAAATGGTGAGGATTGTAGGATAACATACTGGTAGCATGGAAGTGAGCATACAAATAAGACTGTGTCAAATCACTCTGAGAATGGTTGTTTTAAAGCTACTGCTGCACCAAACAGCTGGGTCTGAGCTCGCAGATCCAGAAGCTGGTAAGGACATGGGCTCACCAGGCTGTGCGTGTGCCCAACAGGACTTTTTTTGTTAACATTGATGGCTTGAGCTCAGGGGCACCTGACCTCCTGTGACAAATGACAGTTAGTAGGATGACATTGAAGATTCTCTGTAGAGCAAGAGGTGTCTCTTTAACAACAATCCAGGTCCTTCACCCCAATCAGTATTTAATATATCAAGCAAAAAAATACCTGACATGTACTGCACTCAACATTGAAACTTCTGCATTTTCTATAAAATGGCATTGTCTTCTTCTAATACAAACACATGCCCAGTCAAAGCAGTTCTGATGCTAGGTTACACAGTTGGTCTTTCTCAGAAAACAGGCCATTCTGTGTACTGTACATAACAATTTTCATAAGTGATTACCTAAACCTGTAGTTGTGACACTCATCTGACACAAGGACCTGGGTGTTCAAGTCCCATTTGTGAAGCAGGCAGCCCTCTTATGAGGTCTCACCTAGCAACTGTTCTAAGGTACCACCTTAGTGCCAGGTTGAGGTGGCCATCTCCAGGAGGTTCACCCCTCCAGTGCCAAGTGGGAGAATTGCCCAGTTTCTGGCGGAGCCATTTGGACATTTAGCCATAAGGTCACTTAGTACAGTTTCATACTGGAGAGGTATTTGGAGCAGGGCCCTTTGCCTGGGGCTTGAGGAACATATTAAATTGGTGACAAGGGTCACCAGCAGTCTCAGGCAATGTAATGCCCAAGGAACTTGAGGACTGGTTTCAGGACAGCCTGCCAATGGTTCATAAGAGGTTGCTATTTAGTATCAATTGCAGTGATTTTTTCCAAAGGAAGTGGATTGTAATTGCAAATTCACAATTGCAATTTCACATAGACCACAAAGGAGTCATCTGAATAAACAGCTTTTGATTCACCACCATCCTTTGCTGGATTCAGACTGCTGACTAGCTCCATACCCTGTTGTTATCCTTACAGCTATCCCCTAGGCCCCAAGCTTTTCACAAGATCAAAGAACAGAAGGGAGGAAGATACAACGGGGCAACTTGTGCCACGGAGCAAAGATGGAAGGGCTGATTTCTAGCGCAGACAGAGAATCGGGGCCCGTATGCTGAAACAGTGCTGGGGGTTGCTGTGATTTGTGCTGGAGGCCACGCTTCGGACGGAGGCAGACAGGAGTCCAGACAGCACAGATGGGCAGCGGGAGACAAAAGCAAGCTGTAACGCAAACGGCCTGATGTCTTGTGACTGATGGTGGCCAGGGACAGGCTCTGCCACTGCACAGTGGCTGGCACTGTTTTGGAAAGGGTGTGGCATCATCTGTTATTTTGCACCTACGTAAAGGCACCCCTCCGTTACAAGCCTTTCCTACATCTCTGGCAAATCCTTTCAAGCTTTTCCTATGCACAGGCTGCAGGACAGCAGGGCATGGTACAGAACTGGAACCAAATGTCTATAAAATACTATGGTTAAGGATTCCAAGGCAAAAAATTAGTAGATGCCAACAAGGCGCTCAGAAAATCTTTCACATTGAGGCAATTTCACTTCAGAAAGTATAACATCCCTCTGACAACAATGTTTTATTTTCATTCCAGCCTGCCTTAAGAGCATTCTGGTGTTTTAAAGCACTATGAGGCCTGGGCTTCTGAGAACTACTAGGTCATTTCTCCCACAGGTGTCCAGTCTGCTTTTCGTTTCCTGGATCCTTTTATTTTTCAATGACTGCTGCCAAGGGATGATTGGATGTCTTGAAGAGATTTCCAGTTATTTTACGCAAAAACATTAATGTTTTAAGGCCTTCATGGTTGCTTAGGAGTTTTATATTCAGGAACTATTCTCCTTTTCTCTGGAACTTAGTATTTTTCTTAATACAGCATAAGTGTGAGGTCTTTATGAAATATTAGTGAGTTCTATTAAAGTACACAGAATAAAATTTGATACAATTATATTCTCCAAATACACCAGACTACACAGAAATAATTAAAAAAATATATCCACCATCCATATAAAGACTGCTGCATAGTGGATATTTCCTGCTGCCTAACCAGAGCTTATCCCACATTTTTTTTTAGGAAATAGACAGCTCCCTGATGTTCCCTTCAGACAAAGCAGTCTTTCCAAAAGCAGCACATAAGAGAACACTGTATAGAGACTGCAACAGCTGATCAAGAAACGAGTTGTGCCCTGTCTTTGTTTCCAGTATGGAAAACACGGTGCAGGGTGAGTGAGAGGAGCTGCAGTAGGCAACAGTTCTTCTTCAGTGAGCAACATGTAAGGATGAGTATTTTGCCTGCTGGTTCTTAAAAGTTGTTTGTTTTTTTTTTTAAATGACCTTTCCAATTCTGTGTAATTGAACGCAAGGAGATAATAAAATGCTAGCTTCAATGTAAATTTGGCAAGGGAACTAGGGTTGCTCCCTGGCAGAATGAAGATGAATGCTTTAAGCCACGCTTGCTTTTATGGGCAGGGTGAGCATGCAGCCATTCACAGGGTGAGGATACTGCTACAGGATTAATGACAAGCTAGATAAAGCAGCACACACTTATTGCAGGGGTGGCAATTTTCCTGTAAGTTTGTAAAAGTTTAAAATGTCAGGCTCACATAGCTCATCTCTACATATTATTGCAACATAAAGCACCCTTGTCCTCATCATACCAAAATAATTATTTCCTCCTCTAGGTGAGGAAATGTACAAGCAAAAAGAAGGGTTGCGTGGATTTGTTTCTGACTGTTCATGTCTGTGTAACTATACATGCAGATTAGGTATTGCCCTTGAAGACCTGGAAAGCAGCCAGTGTGACTCTTGCCTGGTAAACTTGATGTAAACAGAGTTACGCATAAGCACCATGTGTTATTGCAAGGTCTGAGCTACTCCAGCTTCCAAGTCCTTCAGACCAAGATTTTGTTCTAGTTTCTTATCTCTGCTTCTGGGAGAGCGACAGTTTCCTGACTACCCTCTAAACCGCACTTACCTTTGCAGATCTTTCTTCTTAAGGTCTTAGAGGAATTTCACCCACACTCACATACCCGTGACTGTGTCAGTAACAGATGTTGGCATCTTTGTGTTTCCAAGGTGTCATAGAAACCCTCACCTTTTTGTCACTCTGTGAACTGTGTTTGATAAGAGCTGCGAGATTTCCTCCTGCCATATCAGCGTGTGTTTGTGTGTGTGTGTGGTGGGGGTCCTACCATCATTTTAAGTTATCATTGTAATGCAAAAAAACCACAAAACCTTGTAGAAGGAAAATAAGATCAGTATTAGTAAAATGTCAGGCTTGTCTGTGCCATGCCTTGGCAGACAAAATGGCAGCTTTGCAATGCTCCAAGTACAGCATGCCACTTAGCTGGCAGAGTCACTCTCCTGTGTACATTTCACTTTAGTTTTTATACTAACAGATTTGGGATATTTGTATTTTTCAGCCTGACATTTAAGTCCAGGTGGTTTAGCATCTCTTGTTTGTGCAGTCTTAAAGACAGAAATTTCTGCTCTGTCATCTGCATATATAGGTATCTCTAAACCCAGTCACCTGAGCCACCAAGTTTGGGCCCAAAGTGGTTCACACAGAAGTCTTGACTTTAACCATGCTTTGAGAAAAACAGGAAAAAGAAATCTGTGTCATTTTGTATCAGAGACATATGTAGCGAGAAATAAAGCCCCCTCCTCTCCTTATCAGTAGGCTCAAGTTTAATACTTAAAACAGATGTGGAAATAAGATTAGCACCCGTGTAAGGAGTGCTTATTTTGTGGATGTCAGTAGATGTGAAAATATTGGGTTTAATTCTGCAAAGAGTAATATGGAAAACTTTCTGTATGGTATGATCCTTGGTATTTATTAAAGGAAAGGTGTTCTTTAAAAATGATAAACGCACCATAATTGATTAGTAGCCATGGACTTGTTGCAGAAAATGAAGCATGCTGAAAGAAGAAACACGTTAAAAGAATCCTTTTTTTTTTCTACATCTCTGTCAGTATTCTTTCAGTATGTACTAGACTTTGTAAAGGGTCAAGTTGGACAGTCTGCAGCTTAAATTCCTGTAACGCATCTCACACAGCTCTTTTGCTAATGTGTATTCAATTAAAGAATGAGTCTATTCTAAAATTAACTGTGGCCCCAGGTTTTAGTTTTAACGTTTCCACTTGTCGGTACTGTGTGGCTTCTGGGCAGGGAAGTGGGGTTTTCTAAATTAATCATAGATTAGAATCATCATCATTTAGGTTGGAAAAGACCTCTAAGATCATCAAGCCCTCTCATAAACCTAACACTGCCAACTCCACCACTAAACCATGTCCCTAAGTGCCACATCTACAGGTCTTTTAAACACCTCCAGAGATGGTGACTCCACCACCTCCCTGGGCAGCCTGTTCCAATGCTTGACAAACCTTTTGGTGAAGAAATTTTTCCTAATATCCAATCTAAACCTCTGTTGGCGCAACTTGAGGTAATTTCTTCTTGTCCTATCACCTGTTATTTGGGAGAAGAGACCAACACCCACCTTGCTACAACCTCCTTTCAGGTAATTGTAGAGCAATAAGGTCTCCCCTCAGCTTCCTTTTCTCCAGACTATACAACACCAGTTCCCTCAGCCACTCCTCGTAAGATGTTCAATAGACCCTTCACCAGCTTTGTTGCCCTTCTTCGGATGCACTCCAGCACCTCAATGCCTTTCTTGCAGTGAGGGGCCCAGTGAGGGATCCACTGTATAGCTGAGGTAGAGGAGAAGCTGGCAGGTGTCACAGTTAGGACCAGTCTGCACTAGAAAAACTTGCCCAGAAAAGCCAGTTACATGGGCTACAAGTGCGTGATTTTCACCCCCACCCCCTCACTGGCATATTTAAACTGATACACTTGCATCCATGTTAGGTCTTCTATCATTACAACAATGCATTGTATGAGGACCTTTCATTTTTGGTTTCCACATTTAAATAGCTGTTAGCATATATTAACCGATGCATGCATATTTTCGTCTGGTTTCCTAAAGGAAAAGAACTGTGCAGTCATGCTACACACATCAATCCTTACAATAATTCCTTAACTTGTTAGCTGATTTTAATCAAGCCCAAAGAAGCAGCAGAGATTTCAGACACAATTAGTTTCCCACAGATTTCATAAAGACAGATAAGCCAAGTGCAGGAAAGACTTCTTGTTATTGCCTGCATGGAGGGACAGCCTGCACTTCAGCCTTTATTACACTCAACCTACACAGAAAAGGAATATTACGAATGCTTTTAAATGCAGGAAACAGGTCTTTTATAACCCACACCCTATCAGATATTAGAGAATCTGACCATTATATGTGCAACAAGAGCAAACTGGGCTCTTTGAGTCCAGCTGCTCATGGCAGCATACCATAACACGTTCCTATACTGTATCCACCCTGTCAATCTAGCAGCATCAACGCTATGGGTGCTGCCTCCTTCTCTGTGCTGGCATAGCGAGAACCGTAGAACTTTTGAGAACAGATAAGCTTTTGCCTGCAATTAAATTTGTGAAATCGAATTCATAAGGCACTTAGAAATGCATGTGGCGAGCAAGGTTGGGGTTCAGCTGTCAGAAGCACCAAGCAGTTAATTTCTCTTCAGTCATGAGAGTTACCGGGTTTGCTTACTGATTGGAGTGTGTGCTTTGCCCGGTAGGAGTCTGGGGTTATCTTGATTTGGGGGTTTTCCGTTGTTGTTGTTGCTATTGCTGTTTTGTTTTGTTGTTGTTTTTTTTTTTACAGGGAAACTCACTGAAAGTCACCCATTTCACGCACAGTGAGAAACGGCCCTTGGGTAGTTGGGAGGACTCATCGCCTGGTGTAAGTTCCTGACTCAGCTCTTGAGTCTTGCCCAATGAAAATAAGGTATTTGCATGCCCACAAGCAACAAGGAAAGAACTTCATTGAGGGTGCAAACTCAAGCACTTAGAATAAGGAAATGCCAAAATTGAGACCTGAAGAAACTTAATTTAGCTGCCCTTGGCCATATGGTGGTGTTTTTTTTTTTTTTTTTTAATTAGCTGTACAAATCTGTTCAGTGCTCTGGAGGGTAGAGCTCAAGGAAAGAGAAAGATAATCTCATTCCTTTTTATCCTCCTTGTTCATAGCAGCTAAAAAAATACACAGTGAGGACCTTGCAAACTTTGCTCTTAATACAGAAGTATTTTTTTTTTTTGCTATGGGCTTTCCAGTCTCAGTCTTTGCCATGGTATCTAACAGTTTCATAAGCTTAATACATTTACCTTTTAAACTCCAGTTCAAATAAGAGGGTTTTATTATTCACATTTTCCTGGTTAAGACTGTTGAGAAACAGATGTACTGCAGCAAATCTAGGATTTATCTCTCCACTGGAGAGTTTCCTCAGGTGTAAAGCATCCATAAATCCTGTTATATTCAGCTGCAGCTTAATACTAATGAAAGCAAGAAGCCAGATTTTTATTGTGGCTTCCCAGAAAATGAAGAATGTACAGACAACCAGCTGCAGAGAGTCTGGTCTGAAGGCCACAAAAGTAAAGTTGTTCAGGTACTACCACACTCAGCATCAGGATGCCTGACTTTTGGACATTTGGCTCTCAGGAACCCTGGACCCTGAGTGAGATGCCTTGCAGTAATACCCAAAAACTGTACATGTAGTACGCAAAGCTGCTTAAAGTAGCTAGAAGGGGATGCTTAGGACGTAGCTGTGCTACAAACCCAGCCACTCTCCAGAATTAAGTACCTCATGCAGGGATTTTAAGTCTTTTCCCTCCACTTGAAAGTGTCTCTTTTTTAAAAGGCTGCCACAGGGTCAGTCTTCTAAAGTATGGCTGGAGAAATACCCTTCACCAATCTCCCTCTGTGTAACAGTTCAGCAGTTAGACCACTAGCCTGAGAATTTCAGTGAGCTGGATTCAACTCCTTCATGACCAAATGGGAGGAAGATCACCAAATCTTGACCTCCTGAACAGTAGACCACCCCCCACCCCCCCCAACACAAATCTGTCAGGGGCCTGATGGCACCACTAGCTCGTAACAGCCCTGACCAGCCTCACTTGGGACCCCCACCCACACACTCAACCCACCAACCAGGGCTCCATTTAAGCCCAGGTCTGGGCTCTCAGTCCCTGCCTGAGCTATCTAGTAGATGGATGTGCCTTCAGTTTGGTCTCCTGGCTTGTTTCCTGGATGGATCCACGTGGTGGCCCTACCTCCTGCTGCTGCTGACTAGATTCTCTGCGCTTGACTCCTTGCTTCCTCTTGTCTAGGACTGTAGATGGACCCTGTGCTGTGGCTGCTCTGTTCAGGTATTGTGGGGCAGTGCTCTGGCTGGTGAGGGTACTGCCCATCCTGTGGTCACCCTTGGCTCCAGGCCAGTCCTCCCTTGAGCAGCAGCCTCGTTCGCGCCGCTCCCTGAGAGCTGTAGCTTCCTGTCCTTCCTAAATGTGGTATTTTAGTCAGGACACTTTCCTCTTGCTCATGGAAGAATGTTCTCTAGTGTCTAGTCTGGCAAGTCTTGCTCATATCCTCCTCCTGCCCCTGTTTAATGCGTAGTACAACTTCCATAGTTCAGTGTTGGCTTCAAGTACTGTTAAAAAAAATGAAAATAATTTACAGTGAGAGTAAATAATAATGCTATATGGCTGCTAGGGACCAGGGCCGTAGCAGGGCTCTGCTCCATCCAGCTCATCCTGGCCTCCCCCTGCCAGACCCCAGCCCCGGAGCACCCACATGCCCTGCGGAGCTGGCGCTGTGGTCCCAGCTGTGGGTCATCCCGGGCGTTATCACCCCCCGCCCCGCGCTTTGGGGTGTCCCGTAGACTCGGTTTTCGCTGTTCTCTGTTCAGGGAAGCTGCTTTCCACTCCACAGAGAGAGACTGGCAGGTCGTGTTTTCACAGACAGCGAATATCGCGTGTCAGGGTACTCGGTGCTTGGATGACTGCCATCTGCCTTTATTTATACATTTATTTATTTTTTATTTATTTATTTTTAATATTCCACAGTACCCGGGTCGCGGAGCCGGTATGCCGTTCCCCGATTCCCACCCCGAGCGGCGGACGCTCACAGGTGCCTTTCACCCGGCCGCCAGCCAGCCTGGCCCTCCGGGAGGGCCGCCGTGCGGGCACAGCCCGGCCTGCCCCCTCCGGCTTCACCCCCGCAAGGGATGCGGAGCGGACGACGCGGGGCCGCCCTTCCCGCGCTCCTCGGCAGCGGAGCGGCGCCGCCACGCAGCCCCGGCCCGCTCCGACCTCCCTCGGGCGACGCCCCGAAGGGCAGTCGAAGCCGGTGCGGGGAAGGGTCGCCCCCTTCCCGCCGCCCCGGGAGGAAGTGACATGGCGGCGGGAAGAGGGGGGAGGGAAGGAGGGAAGGCGAGGGGCGCCCTTTTCTTCCCGGAGCCGCCCGGCGGGTGGAGCCTGGCGGCCCCGCCCGAGCCGGCCGCCTGCCGGCGCGTGCAAAGTGGTGGCAGTCGGTGGGGCCCGGCTGCCGCCGCCCGCCCGCTCCCGGCGGCTCAGCGCGGCAGGCGTGCCAAGGCCCGGCGGCACCAGGTACGTGCTCCTCCTTCGGCGGCCAGCGAGCTCCTCAGGTGTGGGGCCGCCCTTC
>WHYT01014974.1:137553-162352 GCA_009806455.1 Tetrax tetrax
GCATAGCGTGCCCCCACATCGCGAATGGGATTGGGAGGGGACGTCCGCGGGTGGCGGTGGCTGGGTTTTGGGCGTGGGACCTACGGGTGCCGTGAGCTGAGGCGGTAGCGTGAGCGGTGGTTGGGGGTGGGGGGGGCTGGAGATGCCTCCCTGGTGATGTGTTCACGCGTGGCAGGAGCTCTGTCATCTGTCTGTGCCTCTTGGTAAAGGTCTTCAAGCCGAATTAAATGACGGCTACAAACTGGCTTAAGGTGCGTCGACCGAAATCATGCGGTGCAGGGAAAACTCCAAGGAGGGAGGTGTGTTGTTTAACTAAGAAGTAATCCTTTGCAGCATTTCTTTCAACAAGTGAGCGCTCACTCGCGTGGCTGAGAAGGCAACCGAGACAAGAGTCTGTTTGAACAGTGTCACAGGGAGACTTCTGGCCTTTATCTTTGTTACGCGTTTCCAAGAGTTGCGTTTCAAGACCGTGAGCAAACAGCACAGAATGATGTGCCCTGTGCAGGTGCTTGTGTGGGGAGAGAGCAACCTTGCTGCTACATGAAAACCGAAAATACAAGACGTGGAAGGGTGCAAGAAACTCTCAAGGAAAAAAAAAAAATCCCCCCAGCATTTCTTTAAAAATAGTGATGTGTCCAGCGCAGGAAGTTGTGCTGGGCAACTGTAGCCTCAGCTTATACTGATAATTGCTTCAGACTAAGGGTGAGTTGCAAAAGAATTAAAAGCTGGTGGAGTAGAGAAGCTATCGCAGAACAACTTTAGCTGAAATTTGTGGCCGCCTTTCTTCTCTAACTTCTCATGTGAAATGGTAAGATTACTGTAAACATGCAGAGATGTGTTTATAGTGTGCCAGGACTACTTCTGTGTAAAGACTGACTGCATGGATCGTTGGAATAGATTATGTGCTGTGAATGTTTGCTGTCGGTTACTGACAGACAGCTTTCTCTAGCTGCTTATATTTGATTTAATGCTGTGTTTTACCAAATATCATGGATTACAATACGTTTTGATTCATTTTATGAATTTGTGTAAATGTTAGACGTAGCTTTGCTCTTTCCTTTAATGTTTTACATAACAATGTCTAAATAAGCCTTGTCTAAAAATGAAACTTTTAAGTGTGTTTTATGGAGGACAGAGGGTGAGGATTCATGTGGAAGAATCTTGGAAAGCCTGCAACAAACAGAGAAAACATTGTAAGCTACTGATGGATAAAGGTTGCTCTTAAGCAAAGTTTGGTTGTGTTGTTGGCAAGCACTTAAATACTAGATTTTAGTGAGTGCTTCACAAGAAGCTGCAAGTACTGTATTTTAGGAGTGGAGAAACTGCACAGAGAGGTCAGCGCTTGCCCAGAGTCACAGAACAGAGAACTCTGTGCCCAGAGCACAGTAATTAACTGTGTTTCTTGAAACCAAATAGGTGTCAGTTTGGTGGGAAGGTTGTTTTTTTAGCAAGTCTTGCTCTGTCCAGCCAGAATCCAGAGGCACTGAAGCAGTACTCCTGATCTCTGGAGTGAGGTGTGCTTTCCTGGAGTGACGGTTGTACATGCTTTACAGTTTAAGGTACTTACTGTACCATAACAGAGAAGAGCTCTGTAGGAGAAAGGATCCTCATCCATCACCTGCAAGAGAACCTATGTTTATGCTCTGCCTTGCTGAAAAGAGGTGGTTTATTGTTTCTGTGGTAAACCCTGATTTTGTTATTGGAAGGTGAAGACTGGGAATAATGCCCCTTGAAATCTTTTCAGCGCAGGAAGACACTGTCACAGCTGTGCTGAGGTGAGCAAGATATTCTTCTTGTTGCAAGCATGCAGTTGTGGCCCTTAGAACTTGTAATTTGGCCTTAAATTTTCAGGAGTCAAATGTCCACCGTGTGATGTAGAAGAACACTTCCCTAACAAATTGCATCACTACTACTGCTGTTGTACATCCTGATAAGGGAGCAGATAAAAGAGAGGGCAACAACGCATTGTGGTTGTCAGTGAAAGCTTTTGCAGCTGTGGGTCTCCCTCGTAACAGAAAACGTTGTATGAGTCAAGCAACTGTCTCCTCCGGTGCATTTGATGTAGCTGTACTGAAAGCAGTGGGCTTTTTTTTGTAAGGGAACTAGAAATGGCACTGAGAGCAGTACCCTGTATGCTTTGTTGCATTTCAGCACTGGTACGCAGCAGGTGAGTACGTGTTTTTTCCCCAAGTGCTTTGTCTGTGGTGTGGCTTTCCTCAGGGATTCAGTTTCAGGCGTTTGGGAAAGTTTTCCCACCAGTCTGTTGTTTGGCAGTCTTAAGCTCATTCACATCTGACTGTGTGGCGAGTACCCTGACCACCTCTGACTAACGCTGGTGTGCTGCTCAGAAACTGCTGACTCACTTCGTTTTCCTGCTTTTCCTCATCCTCCTGATCGTAGTTTAGCCCTGATCGGGACCAGACTACGCAGTCCACTGAACAAAGGGGAAGAACTTCTTACAGAAGCTACCACTGTAGCACCCCCCCCCCCCCCCCCCTAAATAAAACCAGAACACTCCTCCAGTACCTGGGACTGGAGATGTGGTAGGGTTGGGGTAAGGTCAGGGAAAGAGGAAATAAATGAGAATAACAGTGTGTTGTGGAGGGGTGAAGATGCTGTAGGAACTCCGCTTTGATAATGTGAGAAAAAGATGATGGCTGTAATGGATTTCCTGAAAAGTGTGTTAGGAACCGGGCAGAGCAGCCTAACAGCTGGGTGCTGGGAGGTGCTGCGTTATGGTCCTGCTAGTGGTCTGCTCTTCATTTTGAGCTTAAAGCCTCCGTTTTCACCTTCAGCCCTTCTGTCTGTCTTGCTATATTCTGCCACAAAGAGCTTAACACTGAAGTAATTTTCTGCTGCTCGCAGAAGGGCTGACCTCGCTTGAGGTTTCTGCTCTAGCATAAATAACAGGAACAGGGAGACACAATTAACCAGTTCTAGGCTGGAAAGAAGTCAGAGGTAGAGGTCACTGAGAGAGAGTTTACTTGCCAGAAGGGTAGGAGCTGCAGGTGGAGACAAGCACGCTGATTTCACGAGCATGAGTGACTGTTTATTAACATCTGAAAAATTTGACATGCACCAGATTTCCTTTTAATCTGACCAAGTTAAATTTCAATCCCGTTTTCCCAGCAGGAATGAATGAAAAGGTTTGCCTGTGCAGATTCAGTTGTCAAATTATGCAAGTTTTTTCACCTGTTAGAGAAGGGGGAAGACCTGACTTAAAACCTGCTGTTAAAGACAGGGAAAGAACATATTTGGGGGAACTCTGTGTGTAGAAATGGCACATGGTTTTTAATCCATGTCACGTGACAACTACTGTGTGAAAGTTAAGCCGTGTCCCGCTTCTCTCTCTCCCCACATTATCCCTGTCTTCACACACTGTAGTTTGCCTCTTCTTACCATGTTTTTCATCACTTTGGAAAATACCATTACTACAGACGCTGCTTTGCACTTCTGGAAGCATTCTGTCTGCAGCAGCCTACCCCTGCACTTGAGCAATTTATGAGGTTTTCACTCTTCAAGTCATAGTTGGTTTGTCAGGGGTTAACAAGGCTTTAGTTTATTTTATGCTTCTGAGGATATGTTTAGACAGTGCTGAAACTTGCACAGACATTTACTTTTTTTTTTCTTTTTTTTTCCCCCTTGATCTGGTATTAGTGAAAATAACTGTAAAACAATACTGTAACATCAGTGTTGCCAAATGTGCTGATGGTAGACAAGTGAAACCATCTTTCCGTAACCAACAAATGTAAAACAATTCTCTAGAGGATCAAAGTAATGGAAAGAAACTGTCCATTCCTGTTGCCCAACAGTGGTAGAGGTGCAATAAGGTTATCATTAAGCAGAAGGATAACTAGGAAAGTGCTATTTCCAAGCTCACTGGCTCTTCACTGTGTCACTGTCTGCTTTTTACACGCCTATGCCTGTTCCTCTGAGAGTGTGCATAAATATGGCATTTCACCCAAGATGAAGACAGAAGAGCTTCATTCTGAACTTAAGCCTTGTAAAACTGTCTCAAATTTACTTGAAGTTAGCAGGACAAATGCTCAAAGTCAGACTTCTAAAAAGATTTAGGCACCTGAAGTTGTGCAGTGATGTCGGAAATCCAGGTAGGTGTTGACGTGCCTGATGCTTAATTTAGTGCTAAATTTATGAAAATGTTACTGGATTCTTACCGGCATGTTTAGGAACTCTTAACTTCTGCACACTTGCCATCCAGGAAGATAAATGCTGTTGGATCAGCCACTCTCTCTGAATGATTTTGCTGGAAGTTTAAAGTAGTTTTGACTAGCCTTGGCTTTAGGTCCTGAGCGTACAACTTCATTGATTACTTATATCACATTTGGCTGGTTTTGAGGGATAATGTTTTCCAAACAACAAGGACTATTGGAGCTTGTTGAGAGATTTCTTTTGGCTTCAACAGGATTTGAATCAGGTCCAAAATGAAACCTCCTGGACTTGATAAATCCGGTGCCTGTGATAAAGGCTTTTATTCTCTGAAGTTCTCAAATTAAATCGGACTGTTAAGGGACTGATGATTGGGGAGAATGAGGAGGCTGAAAGTATCCTGAGTTCGTGGTGTAGCAGAACAGTTCTGAATGCTCCTGTCTTAGAAGCAGAGGTGAGTGAAAACTGATGTGGAATAGGACTGCTGAAATGCTGGTAAAGCAGTCACCATGTTTATTTGGATTTTTAGGTGGCATCTGGATGTCTGATTGTTTTGTGTGTGGGTGCAGCCGAGCCTTTCACTGAAGCCGGTATCTTAATGTTTGGAACTATGCCAACCACATCTCAGCTGTCTGTAAGACACATGTTTTTCTAAGTATTGGGTGTTACCTCTTTAGGGCAGGAGTTGATTTTCTTTGAATAACAACTCAGGAAGCTTCCCTGCCAAGTTCTTTCTTCAGTGAAACTATTTTCTACACAAAGAAGCATTAAAAAAAATACTTAATGAATAAATATTAATACCTTGTGTATCCCTGTCTTGATCTGGCTACATCTTGTGTGTGCATTGTCATTTCCAATTTTGGGATGTGATTTTCAAGGAGAAATTCAGCTACTTTGTTCTCTTCAGAGTCATATGATAGAATACAGCCAAATTAAATTAATGCTTGGAAGTCTAAAAAAAAATCTTGCAAATCTTTTTCTGTTTAACGTTTCCTTAGTATTCAAAGCGCATACTAATGAATGTTATTTCATATTAATTAAAAATACGCAAATAGCTTAGCTGAAGGAGGCAGTCTGCTGTCGTAGAAGATGAAAAAATAACCTAACAGCTCACTTGGAGTTGTAATGAGGTGGATGGCACTTTTCATTTCCAGCAGTGTTAACAACATCTTGAGATTTGTTCTGGAAGCTTTTGGATCCCCTCACAGATAGGGTCAGCAGTGTTCCCTCATATCCTTGTGATTTGGAAGCATGGAGGATCCGAACTGTCCTATGTCCCCCGTGCATCTGTGGCAGCTTTGTTAGCAGGGCTCAAATCTACCAAGTGGGAGAACATGATTGTCTCTAGCAGGCCACACAGCAGCTTGGAGAGAGACACTATGTTAAAAGTATTTATATTGTTTTTTTTCAGGGACAGTACAAAATCTGTTACCAGCCCGCAGGCTGGTGGTGGAAGCCTCACTTGTAAACCAGCAGTACTGCCACCATGGTGTTTTTATGAGCTCAGTGATTTATCCCCAATATCTGCCATTTTCTGGATCTTTTTCAAGATTTTTGCTGCTACAAGTCCTGGGTTGTTCATTAGTTGCATTTTTCTGACTTTCTTGAATGAACAACAAAGCCACACAAGTTAGGAATTAGAGTTCTAGGAAAAGGCTTCAAGAGGCTGCCCAGAATTACTAAAATGTAAATCACAATTCCAGAAAATATAAAGAGGCCATTTTATGGGAGTGTACTGAGGAAGAAAATTATCCTTTTCCCTATGCTGATGACTTTTATCTTCTGATTGTTGTCCTTGAAGCACATAGCAATGCCTTTAATTCCTTCTTGGGTACAAATAATGAGATGTACATTAGTGTGCATATGCACACAATACTCTTGGCTTAGGGCTAAAGTTGTAACTTCTAGTTTATAGTACAGAGCCATCCAAGCTGCTGAAAGCTTGGTTTTAATTTATTGGGGAATGGAGAAAGGAAGGGAAAGTAGAGTTCATTAGATCAGCACACGCATCCTGGTGTGAACCATGTCCTGCAGTTACACCTGTTGCATCATCTGAAGGTCCCTGTGGGATGTGTCCCTTCCCTCTCTGCTCTTTGTACATGGCCTGTCAGAAGCTGTCGCAAGGGAAACTTGAGCATGGGCAAGAAGGCAAAGAAAGGAGGATGAAAAGTACTGTTTTATGTTGAAAGCTGGAGCTCAGGATCATGGTTCTGGAGTTGGCTCTGCCAGGGATTTGACGTGTGTCCATTGCAAGCTCTCTAACAGTGTTAAGAGTTCCCCCTGTGTAAGACAGGAGCAACAAGATGGATCTTACCAGGGTTACTTCACTAACGTCTTCTGAATGGCTGGAGCTTTTCATGTGAAATTGAGTGGATAAATCCATGAAGGAATTTACAAAAATCCACACCGTTTTCTAATCCTAGGCATAAAGGGTTTGATCTTGCATATAGAAATGGACTCACTCGTGCTACAGAGTCTGCTGAGTGGATGTGAAACTTCTCTGCCTGGATGCAGCTGCTTATGTGTGTTAGTGGTGTGGTGTGGAAAGCTGTCTGTTGCAGAACTGGAGTTAGGACCTGATACTTCTGTAGTCTGACTTTGTAATTAACTCATTGTAGGTAAGAAAAAGGGGATTAAATATTTAAAGCTTTAAACTAAGCACGTGATCAATGTGTCCTTGTTGCCTCATGCCTAAAGCTGTCTTGGATGCAGGGGAAATATTTTGTCTGTTGAGGGTATAGGTGGTTCCTGTAGCTTGCACTGAGCCTTTGTGTTGCTGTGAACATAACTTATGGTTCTTTAAAACAAGATGAGAGTGATCAGTGTTTGGCAAGCATAAACCGTGAGTCTTCATAGGAGAGACCTTTCCAAAGATTATCTCTTATCAAGAGATCGCTTGGGCTCCCAGTACAGTCTTTAAAAAAACAAATGAAACAACAAACCAAAACCCACAAACAAACAAAAAACCCCCAACAAACAAAAACCAACAACAACAAAAAACCACAAACCCCAAAACCAACCCTGGTTTTATACCAGCTTCTGAAGGATCCTTTGTATGTCTGCCTCCCTCCCTCCATTTCTTTGGGCTCAAAAACCAACCCTGGTTTTATACCAGTTCCTAAATGATCCTTTGTCTACCTCCCTCCTTCCATTTCTTCAGGCTCATCTAAAAGAAATGTTTTTGTAATAACCACTGGAGAACTCAGTAGCTACTCCTGTGTTGGATCTGTTCCTGAAATGCCCAGTGCAGAGGTGATCAACCATAGTGCTGTGTGCCCTTGACGCTGGGTAAATGCCACGATGCAGGTGGCGATGTCCTGCTGTACTGTCCCTGCTGCCTCTGTAGTTTTTAAAGCATTGATTTCCTGTGCACTGGAGTGATGGTGTGGATCTCACCACTGAGAGACTTCTCACCGGCCATGCGTTGAAGGCCAATGGCTTAACTAGACGGACTCTGATCTCTGTACCTCAAGCATACAGTTTGCCTCAAATGGTCCATGACTGTTCTATATGCAAAATTATGTATAGTAAACACAAAAGCATCCATGTAGAAATACATATATTTGTTTGAGAAGGTTTAGTTTGTTGCAGATAGTCAGATCCTGTTATTTGATAAGCCACCTGTACTTCTGCAGCAAGCCAGATCATC
Source organism: Tetrax tetrax (assembly GCA_009806455.1). NCBI lineage: Eukaryota > Metazoa > Chordata > Aves > Otidiformes > Otididae > Tetrax > Tetrax tetrax. The sequence continues at coordinate 145,370 of WHYT01014974.1, forward strand.
CACTGAAGTGACTTTATAGAAACAAATTTTGGGGGGTTTGTTTTTTATAGAGGAGGGTGCCTGATGACAGTAATGTGAGGGCCTGGTTACTTTTGACTAAGCACTTTATGTTGCCTGTGAGAGCAAATATTAAATTGGCAAGTGATTCAGTTGCTTGTCCTAGACTGTTTGTTGTTCACACCACTTATTTTTGAGGAACTATCCAGGTTGCTTATTTGTGTGACAGCATAGCCCACATCCTGCTTAGATTCTCAGCATACTTTCTTGTCAATTTTTGTTTGCTATTTAGTCCTGCTCCCTTGCTCAGTCCCTAAATTTGACTTGTGTTTGTTATGTTACCGTTGTTGGCAGTGCAAGTAACTGGTTAGATTCAGGGACCCAGATAAAGCTGAAGAGGAAACAGACTCTGCAGTCCCCAGAACTGAACTTTGGGGCTGAACTCTGATAGATTCCTCCAGGTCTTAAATATCTTAATGCAACTCTTTGGTTTTATTTTTCCCAAGCAAATAGCAGGTAATTGTGCTTTGGAGAAATACATATATATACACACACATATTAATGTATTAAAATGCAGGAAATCGGGTGGGAAACAGTTGAAGAGCAACACTTGGCATGCTGGAAAAAACAACTCACCTTCCACTGCTCTTTTTGTGAACTTGATGTTCTGCACCTGAGAACCGCTGTACTTCTCCCCAACATATTTTTTGAGGATCTCTGCAGGAGGTTGGAACAGAAGTGCTTAACTTCAAGGGGTTTACTCTCTTCAAATAAATGCCTCCCTCAGCATCAAGTCCTACAGTCCCTCAACGCTGCACCTCCAGCAGCTCTGTATTGCCTTGTGTTTAAGCCCAGCTCCCTATGGCTTCCTTGTTTGGCTCCCTCCTCCCTGAATATTTCACGCTTCTGGAAGAAGGAGCAAGACTGAACTGCTTCTCACTAAACTTGGGCAGCAGCTCTCCATCTTTCCCTCTCTTTCTTCGAGGATGCGTGCCTCTCCCAGGCTGTCATCCCCCCTTTGCCTCGCTGTATTAACGCTTTCCTTTCTTTGTCGTGAGGAGACGAGCACTGAGGCTGTCAGAGCTAACAGCAGCTGTGCTGTGCATTTTACCCTCAGAGTATGCACACACAGATAGAGAACGTGCATCCCGGCAGGCATGCAGAGTTTGCGTAGCTCTCCTGCTCTACATTAGATTACAGCAGGAAGAAAGTGTAAAAGGGAGAGGGGAAAGCATTATTATATGGTAACCATTTCAAAAACTCCTGGGTTACTTTTATTTCTTCAGTTTATACTCTGTTATGCTAATTATCTCTGTGCTCAATAGAAAATAAATTAAAACTCAGTTTTATAGCAAGTCTAGAAATTGGAAATCCTAAAACTTGCTGGTAGATGGTGTTCATTCTTCAGCCTTTGAGGCTCAGCCAGCCAAACTGACTGACCTTTCTTTTGTAGCAGTGTGTGTACAAAACATGCAGTTTAGGAATGCGTGACTTCTCAGGAAAACCTAAAAACATTGAGTTCCTTTAACTTTGGGGGAAGGCCTTAAGATATGCTCCAATTCTTCTCTGATTTGGGACTTTTTTTGAGGAGGTGCGGTGGTACACCTCCCCTTCCTCAGCAGAACAGGGGAAGAAAATAAGATGGAAAAAACTCATGGGTTGAGATAAGAACAGGGAGATTGCTCAGCAGTTACCATCATGGGCAAAACAAACTCCACTTGAGGAAGATTAATTTATTGCCAATTGATAACAGAGCAGGGCTGTGAAAAAGAGAGACAAGGCTAAAACTACCTTCCTCCCAAGCCCTTTCTTCTTCCCAGGCTCAACTTGACTCCTGACTCTTCTGCCTCCCTTGCCCCACCACACCATGAGTGGCACTGGGGAATACAGGTCGCAGTCAGTCTATAGGAGTTCCTCTGTGCTGCTCCTTCTTCCTCACACTGTTCCCCTGCTCCTGCTGGGATCCCTCCTACAGGGTGCAATCCTTCAGGATCAGACTGCTCCAGCCGGCATGCCCCGTGGGCTGCAGTTCCTGCCAGAAAACCTGCTCCTGAGTGGGCTCCCGTCCATGGGCTGCAGGGGGACAACCTGCTTCACCGTGGGCTGCAAGAGAATACCTGCTCTGGTGTTTGGAGCACCTCCTTCTCTGCCCTCTTCACTGCCCTTGGTGTCTGCAGGGCTGTTTCTCTCACATTTTTCTCACTCCTCATTTACAGCTGCTGTGCAGCATTTTTTACCCTTTCTTAAATGTGTTATCACAGAGGTGCCGCCACCATCACTGCTGAGTTCAGCTTTGGCCTGTGGAGAGTTCCTTCTGGAGCTGGCTGGAACTGGCTCTGTCTGATGTTGTGGCAGCTCCTGGTGTCTTCTCACAGAAACCATCTCTGCAGCTCCCTCCACTACTAAAACCTTGATGCATAAACCCAACGCAGGAGGTAATGCTCTAGTAGTTGCCTTTGGGGCAGGTGGGAAGTGATTCAAACCTTAATTGAGCATGAGGCAAATAGATGGGTAATTCTTTCTCCAGACTTGGGGTGGGGTTTTTTTTGTGTGTGTGCGGCATGTACAGATATATTCTCCTTGAAGGCAAATACATGCATGGATACAACCTCACTTTTGCCAGCTTTTGATGTTTACTGACAGAAAGAGAAGAGCAGAAGGGCTTCCTGTGACTTGCCTTGCATGCATATATCATATACAGAGGTATTGTCAAAATGGACTCTGCTATGAAATACAGTGCTGCTATCTGTGCTGCTTTGGTGGCAACTGAAATTCACCTAGAAACTACTGAAACTGCTGTAATCTGACCTGAGCATATTTTTGTAGTCTTGGTCTGCGTAACTCATCCATCTGAGAATCTGGTTTAGAGGAGACAATGCAAGAATGGGCATCGTCATCATATGCTTGGTTGTTCTTAACTTGCTGCAAAGCATTTAAGGACTTTATTAAAAAGTAGACGTAAGTGAAAACCTTTGCATAGGCTTGAAATGTGCTGTTCTGAAAATACCTGGGTTTAGTGCTATCTTGCATCTATTTGTAAATATGGACAATATTAGCTTAGTGCAGATGCTGTTAGATAGGTACGATGTTGCTTTCCATATTCTAAGGACTCTATTTACTATATAAACTGGACAAGGTGAGTGAGTTCTTTTTTACATTCTTGTGCTTTCTGTAAAAGTGCAAACAGTTGTGTTCTTTATGAGATCGCTAGTTGCAGTCTCAGTCTTACACACTTTTAGGTACAAAATAGTATTGTTAATCGCCTGCAGCCTCTACCAGAATAGAGGTGTTCACCTTGCCTCTTCTAACAGAAGAGAGGTGCTCACCAAGGTCCAGAGGGACCTTGACAGGCTGGAGAGGTGAGCCTGTGAGAACCTTGTGAAGTCAACCAGACCAAGTGCAAGGTTCTGCACGTGGGTTGGGGCAATACCAAGTGCAAATACAAACTGGGTTGAGAATGGATCAAGAGCAGCCCTGAGAAGGACTTGTGAGTGCTGGTGGACAAGAAGCTCAACATGAGCTGGCAATATGCCCTTGCAGCCCAGAAAGCCAACAGCATCCTGGACTCCACCAAAAGAAGCATGGCTAGCAGATTGAGGGAGGTGATTCTACCCCTCTATTCCGCTCTCATAAGACCCCACCTGGAGTACTGCATCCAGCTCTGGAGCCCCCAGCATAAGAAGGACGTGGATGATCCACTGGTCGCTGGAGCATCTCTCCCATGAGGACAGGCTGAGAGAATTGGGGTTGTTCAGCCTGAAGACGAGGAGGCTCCGGGGAGACTTTATAGCGGCCTTCCGGTACCTAAAGAGGGCTTATAGGAAAGATGGGGAGAAACTCTTCAGTAGGTCCTGTTGTGATAGGATGAGGGGTAATGGTTTCAAAATAGAGGGAGATAGATTTAGGTCAGATATTAGGAAATAATTCTTTACACTGAGGGTGGTAGAACACTGGAACAGGTTGCCCAGAGAGATAGATAATGGATGCCCCATCCCTGGAAACATTCAAGGCCATGTTGGATGGGGCTCTGAGCAACCTGATCTGGTTGGAGATGTCCCTGCTCCTTGCAGGGGGGTTGGACTAGTTGACGTTTAAAGGTCCCTTCCAACCCAAACTATTCTGTGACTCTGTGCTTATCACTGGTACAACATTGCCTGGTCAATTATTCTAAGCAGAAAGAAATGCTGAGAGTAGTTGAAGAAGAAAAAACAGTGGATCTTCCTGAAGAATGAAACTTGGTGGGAAAAGAGGTAGAATTGAATACTTGTGCTGTTTGCTTTTAAACCTAATCCTGTGATCTCTTAGTCGCATGGATAGATGCTTGTTGACTTGCTTCCTAATCAGACATTTGAGGTTTGAGTCTTTTGTTTTATATCCAAAGCAAAAGTGTTATTAAAGAATGTCCCTATCTGGTTTTGATGCTCTGGTTGGCCATTTTCTCCTAATTCATTTTAAGGGATGTTTGATAGAAGAGAGTTTCTTGGCAGCTCTCCGATCTTAATAGCTTCTGAGAAAATGCATTGATTGGCCCTTTTGTTTTCCAAAGATTGCTGTAATTTTCAGTCATTATCTGTAAGGAAATCAGTGTAATTTATTAAACCAGCACCATGGATTAAGAATTAAAGACCTGATTCTTTATCACTTTAACTGGTGTTACATTGATGTTACCCATGAGGAACTTCAGTAAGACAAAGAGCAAGTGGAAGAAGTTCCTATGAACTCTTAAAAGCAAGCTTCTAGACCTCTTTAAACTCAGAATTGATTATTGAAAATAAATTTCTACTTTTTTGTTGTTGTTGCATGTACCAAGAATAAGCTGTATTTCTTGGAGTCTGGGTAATGAAAACAGTCCAAAAAGTATCATATTAAAAAAAAAACTTCTAAGAATGAGCTTATGCCTGAGAAATAGAACACTTAGCTAGCACTATGTACACAGTGTTCGAGTTGCAAATTTTTTAGGGAAAAGAGCTTGCGTTTAATCAGATGATAAAATTAATCTCTCTAGTCTTCCTACTTTTCAGAAAAGCAAAATTTTAGCAATGACTCTGACTTCTTGTTCCTTTTACAACCAAATTAGGTTAGATGCATTTCAGTGGTACTGCTTAGGTAGATTTAGTTTGCCTTTAAAATATGTTTGAGAAGCTTTACAGAACTGAAATGTGATGACTGAGGTATGAAGGCAATGAATAAATTACTTTCAAACATTCCGTTGTAGCTTCATAAAATCATAAGGCAGTAATTATGTTTTGTTGGGGTGATCTCATCTTTGTTTATTGTAGTTCTGTAAAGTTTTGTTTTAAAGACTCCATATGAAGTAAGTGATTCACATAAACATAACATTTTAACGCAGTTTGACTACTATTACAATAAAAAACCCCAAACTGGTGGACTAATGTTCTGGTGAATTCCTCTTTTTCTGTCAATCAACTGCTTACTACAGTAGATTTCTGTTGATTATATCAAGTAGAGATTTTTCAGATCTCCACTGCAAGTAGACAGTGCTTTAATCTTATTTTATATATGGATTGGTGTGGTTTATTTTATCTAGTCCCTCGCTGATCTTTGGGAATTACATTAGAGTGATTCCGTGGGATGGAATTAAACAGGCCAGCTAGCACAAAAAAAAAAAAAAACTTTATCAGTTTTAGCTAAAGATGGTAGGATAAACCCCGTCATCAGAGTTTTGGGTGCTGCACAATCTTTTAAACCAGCCACTTTATGTAACCTGTTTATTCCATTCTGACTGTTTTAAAGAAGTGAGCTAATCCTGCTACTTGATGTACAGGGAATTGGGGAAGTGAAATCTTGTCTTCTTGTATCTTTCACTGTAAACATAAAGCAAACATCAGTTTTAATTTTTTTTTTAAAGTGTTTGTCCTCAGAGTGTATGATGGGGAGCATGGATCATTGCAATGGTTCCTACTAGACAACATTTCTCATTCTGCTTACCCTTCAACAAAAACAAAGCCTCTGGTCAAAGCCCATGCTGATAAATTTTCTGCCACCCTCAGAAATGTATCTTTGATAGAATGGTTGGTTAAAGCTGGAATAACTTTTTGGAAGTATTGTGACAGCAGTTGCTACAATGAAGAGAGGCCTGTTCTGCCGTTCTGAGCTACAGATGGTGCCTGCTTTGGTACTGAATAGTACAGCAAGATAAAGGGAACAGGGTCTGTGACACACAAAGGGCACACTGTCTGCTAATAATAGGCTTGGGACTGCCATAAATTCTTCGTCTAAATTGCACAACCATACAGGTTCTCTTTCTTAAATTTTTCTTCATCTTCCTTGCGGTTGAAAACCTGGCTAAATGACTTCCTATGGCTTTGCAGCCGTTCTTGTGTGTGCTCTTTGCTGCGGTAAGCACAGTCAGCAAGGGCAGCAAAGCAAATGTTTCGGGACACTGATCTGAACTCAGTGCCTCACATAATGAGGTCTCATATAAACTAAAAGGATAGGCATAAAGATTTTATTTTTTTATTTTTATCAGTTAATTCCCTGGGATGCTGACGGCTGCCATTTTGTTATTGCCTATGACTGGCACATTAGGAAATACCATCTCAGGCCTTCTTCCCTGGGCAAACTCTCTACTCCTCAGAGGGAGAAACAGTGTAGGAATGGAACAGGATGGCAGCACCTCCTGCTTAACTGTATTCAAAATACTGGGGCGTTGTTTACTGAGAGGTCATGTCTTCATATTTTTTTCTCCGAAGAAATGAATCTAGAATTGGTGGTAGTGATGGTGGGGGGCGGTCAATACAGTATTTGGTGGGCCAGAATACTTGGCAGAGGACATTGCCTCTGAATGCTCAGCTGATGAAGGTAGGACTGGTCCTTTCCAAAATTATACAAACATTTCTAAAGTAACCTAAGAGTTGATTTTTTTTTTTTTTTTTTTTTTTTTTTTTTTCCTGGAAACACTGCTGGGTCACAGATTACTACTGTTATTGATGTTTCCTTTCTGGCTTATGGACTATAACTGACAGAATTACAGCATCAAGGAATAATTGAACCAATTGTGTGTACTGTGAATAGCCAAGCTTTTATTCTCTTGTGAAAATTGACTGATATTTGAATGTGACAAGAGAACAAGCCAATAAAGCTATAATTAAGGAGCTGCTACTACCTCTTGGTTGGGGAGTGTGGCTGGAATAGCTTGTCGAGGAGAGCATGACTTCTAACGTAAAGCTCTAAAGCTTGTGTTTACCTTGGAGCTGCTCTTGAAGATGGCAGAGGCCACAGTATATGTCTTAGGAAGTACAGACAATTCAAATCAAAACATAAGTGGCTTATTGTGCTCATATTGTATCAATAAAGACCTGATAGAGGAGTACGGTAGTCCATAGAATGGAGTCATATGCTCATAGGTTTTTGCAGAATTAGGACTGAAATGTGAAAATTTGTTTCCAAAGCCAAATGTAAATTGACTCAGAGATATGATATTCTCTTTCCATGCTTACTTTTGCAAATATTGACATCAGACCTTTTTCTACAACAGAATTAATTTTAATTTTAGGGTATTTAAGTGTAAAATGGGTAGTCTGTATTAACAGTCTGTTTATAGAAATAAATGCACTCTGTAACTGCTGATACTGTTTGGTTTTGCAGGTTGTCTTCTGAACTTTGGGTCTGAAGGTGTACCCTCTTGCTTTCTCAGCAAATCATGGACATCGTTGGCTTTCTGAAGTCTCAATTCATTTGCCACCTTCTGATCTGCTACATATTTATAGTGTCAGGACTGATCGTTAACTTCATTCAACTCTTTACACTTATACTTTGGCCAATCAACAAGCAACTGTTCAGGAGGATCAACTGCAGGCTGGCTTACTGCATTTCAAGCCGTAAGACTTCATTTTGTTTTTTAAAGTGTTTTCATATTTTTCGTTGAGGGAATTATGAGAAAAATTCTGAAACAGCTTTCGAAGTAACCTATATAAAGGTCATTACTGCTTCCTACAGCACTTGCATTTATGTGAAGAGATGTGTGCTTTGTTGAAATATCGTGTTCTGATGAAATGTTTTGCTCTTTTATATTGGGATACTTGCTTGGCTCAGGATATTGAAAAAAGAATGGCTCTCATTTGGCCATCTATCACGTTCCATTAAGCCAAATTAGAAATATTGACCAAATGATAGCTGATCTTGCAGAGATGCATTATCTGTAGGCTTACGGTGTTAACAAGTCACTTCCAATAATGCTTTCAATCTATTTAGCATGCACGGTTTTGTTTATGATCTTGATTTAAGTGTTTCATGTGTGAATACTGTTCAGGACTGAGAAATACCAGTCAAAATAGGAAAAGTACTTGATTCCATGTGCTTGCTTCTTAAGCCAGTTGTAAACTGTTGTTTCTTTGACTAGGCATTTCAGACCTTAAGCTGCATCTATATGTATTCAGTATATGCTTAGAGTTATGATGTAGAATACAGCAGGTAGCCTGTAAGCATTCAAAGAAGTAGGAGTTGCAATTATTTTTGTGTTCTTAGGGAGACAGGAGCATAAACTCAGGATATTACTTGTAGAAACACCGGACCTTTGTAACTACTGGGAGACATGACAATTCACTAACGCTTGACTAAACAAGTAATTCCAGTGGAATGAATGAGACCTGCATCCATTAACTTCTTTGTTAGTAGGAAGTTGGTCGAATTTCCATCTGTCAGTAATGGATTATCAGAGCATGTGTAGTTTTCTTGCAAATATCACTCTGATTATGAGCTATGACTGCAGTTTCAGCACTGATTTATTGCAGTGGAACTTCTGACTTCCACATAATTGCTCTCAGCTTACAGCAGAGACCATTCTCTGTAGAAGCTCTTAAAAAAAATACAATAATGTGCCTGTGTTCAGTGGCTGGGAATGGGCTGTTAAATGTGTCCACCTTCCAAAGAGATTTCCTTTGGCCTTTCTGAAATGAAGAAGTACCTTCTAAAAATTAAGCTGCTGCAAAGTGCATGGCTTTTGAGGCTCCCTAAAGATTATTCAAGTGTGATGTCACTGTTAATAGCGAGTAATTTATGGACAGTTTCAAAACAGTGAAAACAGCCCTCCAACAGTGTTTAAGAATTGTATTGCAGAAATGCAGCAAAATGGTTTCCTTCAGGTCACCTGCTCTGCTACTAGGAACCTGAAAAGGGAAAGCATTGTTAGTATTCATAATGAACTGCTTGAAGAAGAAATCTGCCACGTGCCTCAAACTGGAGGCCACTAGGGATTATCCCTCATCAGTGACTCTGCGCAACTATTGAAAGTGGTTTTTTCAACATACTTTTGACTTAAATTTCAAAGCTGCATCAGCATGTACAGGCCAGCATGCATAGGCCCAAATAAATTGAGGGTGCTGTTTTATTTCTGTAATAAAGAGAGGATATTCATGATTAAAAAAAAATTCACTTTTGCTGTCTGTGTGTATATCCCCGAACTAGTGAGTCTGCAAGCACTGTTCATTTGTATGTACAAACAGTGGCATGAATACAGCCAAGTTTTTATCTTTTGCCTGGTAGCATAGTATATATTTATATATTATATATTTTTCGTGCAATGCCTTCCACCCCATTGTTCCGACTACTTAGTGCTGAGACATCAGCTACTCTACAGTTTCCAGACTGAGTCATTTAGCTGCCCTCAATCTAGTCTCGTCTATACTGGGGTCTGGTTACTGCGTAAGAGCGAGCAGTATTGAATGCTTGCTCTTGGTTGGGCAGGTGGCTTTGAACTCGCTATTGCTGATACAGTCTTCAGCGTTAACGCCCCTGGAAAAGGTTATGTTTTGAGATTTTTGCCCAATCATACTTGGAACAATCTCTAGGTTAAAGACAGTTATTTTAGCTTTACAGTAGAGCAAGCTAGCGTTCGATATGAGTCACCCTTATCTGAGTGATATTTGAAAAGGGGAAAATTATAGTTAATTTAAAAAAGTATTTGGAAGAACTGAAGAATGCAGTAGACCAATTAAAATTGATGTGTTTTTGTAGTAGTGTGTGTGTAAGATAATGCCTTTTGGGATCCACTGGTGTGCTGACTAATAAATAACTTCTGGCTCTGTATGGGTCTGAGGAAGGTCATGGAAACAGCCTACAATTTGAGGCATTGAAGCTTAGCCTTGGAGAATGTAAAGAGGCATGTGCTTTGCGATGGTGACAAGCATCGTGTTGCTTTGAGTGTCTGGTAAAGCCTGAGTTACCAAGTCAATCAAAGAGTGAAATAGAGTGGGCATGGTTTAACTAAGAATGGAATGAAAGCAACAGCTGCCTTCAGATCTTGCAAGTTCAGTCAGTTTCCGTTTGAAGTCAAATGTAGAGATAAATGATTCCATAAAATCAGGGGAGAGCATTTCATCTTTGACACTATGCTCTTTGTGAAAATGTTTTTTTTTTTATATTTCAAGTAGTAGTGGAGTTTTCTTCTCCCTGTTTTCTTCCTATCTCCTTTCTAGTATAAGAACATAATATTCTCACTTCTCCATGTGCAATGTCTGCTGTCATACTGCATATGGGAAGCTAACCTGCTACTGTGATTAATGACTTGTCCTCACTTCAGTAGTCCAGCTTGAGTTGGGAGTGCTTATCTGTTCATAAGCCAGTAAAGCCAGACAGTAAAAGTATTCATAGAATCATTTGGGTTGGAAAAGACCGTTAACGATTATTGAGTCGAACCATTAACCTAACACTGACAACTCCACCGCTACACTATGTCCCTAAGCATTGCGTCTACATGTCTTTTAAATACCTCCAGGGATGGTGTCTCCACTGCCTCCCCAGGCAGCCTGTACCAATGCCTGACAACCCTTTTGGTGAAGAAATTTTTCCTAATATCCAATCTAAACCTCTCTTGAGGCTGTTTCCTCTTGTCGTATTGCTTGTTAATTGGGAGAAGAGACCAACACCCACCTCACTACAACCTCCTTTCAGGTAGCTGTAGAGAGCAATAAGGTCTCCCTTCAGCCTCCTCTTCTCCAGGCTAAACAACCCAAGTTCCCTCAGCTGCTCCTTGGAAGACTTGCGCTCTAAGTCCCTTCATCAGCTTCATACCATAAAATGGCTGTGTGGAGTAACTGGCTTGGTAGTTGAGGACATGTAGTGGTGTGAGCTGGCAACAGCACTACAGCTTCTCACTGTAACCACTGACAACTCAGGAGGCTAAAGCCAAGTGAATCCTGGGTTTCTGAGCTAGGATGTGAGTTTAGCTTCTGTGCTGACTTGCTTCATTATGTATTAGCATTGGCGAGAACTTTCTAGTGATGGTGTTGCAAGTGAAAAAACATGGTTCTGATAAACTGCCAAATTTTCTGTCATGGCTTTTTATGAAATCTGAATTGGGTAAATGTTCTTTAATTGCAGATTGGAAGCCTTGTCCAGCTCAAGCTTCCTGCTTCCCAAAGGGCGTGTTAGCCATTCACCAGATTGCAGTTTGGGTTGCTTTTGTATCTCCAAGACACTTTTCATGTTTTACTATGGATAAACTCTTCGTGTTTGATCCCATTATCCCATTTGACAAGTATCTACAAGGTAATGACTAGTTCTAGTCCTCCTTCATCTGTATGTCTGCACCTCTACTGAAGTGCATTAGTTGAAGGGAACAGATATTCAACGTGATAAGAACAGGCTCTTTTGGTCTTGAAATGAGCTGAAAGACTACTAAGGGTTACACACTCTCTGTTGTGTTTTAAGTTTAAAGAAACAAAACAAAAAAAAACCCAAACGAAACAAAACCCCAAATACTTTGGGCTTATAACTTTCAGAAAACACTTTCTGGCTCCAAGCATGTATTTGTGGACTGGTTCAACTGCTTGTTAATCTCCCTTTTGTAAAATGACAACCTTGATAAACTCTTCCTAATACTGAACTCCACAGAGTGCACCTCAATAAGGAAATTGAACACTGTAAACCTTAACAAGGTGGTAACAATAAAAAAATTAAAAATAGTGTCCTTGGAAGATGACATTAGAACAAAGGTTGGGCAAGCAATCAATCTTATTTTTTATTTTAAAATAATTTAGGGACGTCTTGTCCTCAGTCTCGTATTCCAAAAGACTGAGAGCCAAGATATATACCAAGGAGGGAAGCACTTAGTGTGGAATACATCACAGTCCTCATGGATGCTGTTTATGCCTGAATTGGAAGAGGTGGGAATACATCTTTGTCCTCCCCCTTACCTGAGGACAGCAAACCACCACAAAAGGTACGCGTGGCTTTTCTGCACTAGCTTGTAAAGTCGACCAAACACAGAGAAGGAATGGGTTGTCTTGGGTATTAGTGCCGTGTGTGCACACGGCTGCGTAGCTTGCTGGGGCAGTGGGAAAGTGGAGTGTACCTCCTTGAACCAGTTTGTGCTTGGTAGGCTAGTGCAGTGCTACCCTGGGGTGAGCAGAGCCTGCTGGGCTCCTGTGGGCTGTCTGGCTTCTTTAGTGATGCTGGGTGTATTTACTCAGAAGGGTATTTGCCTGTACGTGGAGCAGTGGTTGATAACTTGTCCTCTTGCTGCCACTGTGCTGGGGGAAAATTCGCTTCTCCTTGTGCTCCCAGGTTGGGTGGCAAACTGCATCCCGCTGGTTTTCTGCACCAGGTGAACTCTGCATAAACAAAAGATCTGCCAACAACGGCACAGTTCTGTGGACAGGTGTATAAGGGCTTTAAAAGCAATTGACTTAGCTGCTAATCTGCCTTCATAAATAAATTACAGTAGTACTAATACCTATTCTTGTGCTATGAAAGAGGTGTTATTACACCTCTGGGTAAAGTTACACTACGTAGGCTGCGGTTTGTAAATCCCTCTGAGGGGAAGGGCCTTCTTTGCACGGAAAGAGGCACCCTGATGCCTGCTCATTGACTGCAGCAAAAACAAGATGGAAACTGACTCTTCTGACTGAGCTTTCTAGAAACAAAACCAGAGGAAATTGAGAACTGCTTCAAATTCATCATCTTGGCTGGCTGTTAAATGACAGTAAAGCTCATTCCATCCACATACAACTGTAGGCTCTGCAGTGTGAGAACTGTCCATCCAAATAAGGCTCTGTGGTACTATGAGAGCAATGTTAATCCTCAAGATTATTTTGTTTCACTGCATGCAACCCAGTGCCTACTTGGAGTTCAGAGGAGCCCTTGGCCATTTTGGTTGTTGTTGGTACCAAGTGCTGGGGCAGAGAGGACAATTCTCTCCTCTGGTGCAGTTGAGTAGGTGGGAAGCAAGAGGGCCACAGAGAGGTAGGGCTTTCTCCTTCCTCAACTTTCCTCTACCACCATCTTACACTGCAGAGGCAGCAGAAGTTGGCTGTTGTTCAAATTTTGCCACAGTGTCCTTAATATTATCCTGTAGTTCTTATTTATTAAGCAAACCACTTAATAAATGTGATGCTTGTCAACGTAGATGTAACAAAGAGCTTTCATAGGGCACTTAGGACTCCTTCCTTGGCCTGTTTGCAATGTTGTTTTGAGTAATGTGTGCAAAATTACTTTTTCTCAAGTGCTACTTTTCTGTATAAGCCTTTTTTGTCTTGGTTCCACACACCACATGCATATGAAGCCGCTGGTAAAGACTATGAAAAGTTTATAACAAACACTGAGGGCCAATGCAAAGTAATGCAAAAAGAAAATGTTGATTTGAACCTTTGGAGGGCTTAGAACATTACCTTAGCCGCCTTATTTTCTCTCAAGCCATGCCACAGGCATGACTGTAGAAACAGAGTGTACGAAGGAAATGCCTGTGTGGTTTTAATCTAGACAAACTCTGCTACCGAGGGCAGGATAGCTATGGTAACGTGGAGATCTGAGCAGGCAGGTGCCCAAGCACCTACCTGGGCAGTGAGGTGTTTGTTGCAGCCTGCTTGAGTGCCGTGCTGCTGCCGTGGCAGTTTTACTTTCACACTTGGGCTACCTTGGTCACCTCTAGACAAACCATTGCCGTACCTCTTTTCTGCAATGTAGTCTTAGGTTTCCTCCCATATTCCCTGCAAATCTGGAGCCAGGAGTTTACATGTCAGACTGGGGAGATGCTTTTAAGTTCCAGTCATCGGTGTTGATCATTGAACTGTGTACAATAAGGTAGATGATCAGCTTTCTCTGAAATCTACTCTTATTAGAATGATTAACATAATTGAATCTTTGGATTCTTTTACTCTTAAAAATTAAATTCATAGGGGTATACTGTGTGTGACAGATTTTGTTAAATATGAAAGTATGCTTCAAGCAGAGTGTACATATGTGTCATCATATGGTAACATTTAATTATCTAACTTGCTTTGTCTTCTCTTCCTTATAAATAATGTAGTAACAGACTTAGCACTGCATCATAAAAAAAGATCTAGTGAAAAATGAGCAAAGTGACAGGAGTGATCTCACCTTTTGTTACTAGCAAGGACAATAGAATCTGAGAAAGTAGTATTTGATTTATTGAAGCCATTAAAATAAGGGCAGCAGGAGATATTCCTCTGATGTAAAAATAATATATGACAAGTTATGAACTCTGTAGCAGTATATTGTTAGCTTCTACAGCTAGATTGCCTTTTAGTGTTTTAAAAAAAAAAAAAAATTAATGTGAAGTGAAACTATGCTCCAGTCTGTGTATCTAAATTTTATGACTTCAAGGTTTTGGTGTTGTTTGCCCAAAACATAAAGTAGTCAGCAATCTTGCAAAGATCTCTCAGGACTGTACCTCTCCTGAAAACTTGTCTGTTGGTAAACAAAATGTATCAGTATTTCTTCATAAAATAATTCTGAGAGATCAGTAGATGAAATGTTTGAAGCTATGAACTAGACTGCACTGCAACCTGTATTGTTGTGTTTTCCAGCTCTTGCTTGCTTCATTCTGGAGTCTGAGTCATGTTCTAGGGGTGAGGTGTGGCAGAAAGTAGGCTTAGGGATGGATGCCGCAATACGCAAATATGAACTTCTTGACTATTCAAATGATCGGCTACGCAATGCCATTCATGGAATCCGTCAGGATCCATTTTAGGGGTAGCAGGGAGATCACACCATTTTTGTTTGTGGATGTGATTTTGAAATCTTTACTTTTTGTTGCTGAGTATTCTCTTGTCATAGGATGGCATGTGCCCCATTATCCTACTGTTGAGTTGTCTGAATTATTGTCCCGCGAGCTTGTGTGTCCAAAACCACATAGGAGCATACACAGTTTTCTTCTGGTAGATCATACTGGCTCTTATGGTTGGTTTCCCTTTTGAAGCCTTTCAAGGGATCCAGGTAGATATCTATCACCCTGAGATGAGTTTGCTCTCAACAAATATTAGTTTCCTTTGCTTTGACAATGTAGATGTCTTGTTAGAGTAGAAATCATCTACTCTAAAGTATCTTCTACTCTAATTCACTAACACCTTCCTCCAACCTGCTTCCTAATACCCTTTTATACCTGTTACGTACCTGTGGCAATGCTGCTCCTTATCTGTACAGTTCTCTGCTGAGACCAAACCTTGAACTTCTCTGCTTTATTTGGAAAGACCAAAGGAGCCAATCACTGCAGCAGGTTCTCCATTATTTTGCTGGTAGAGTCAGATAACGTTTGTTCTCTGCGTCAATCACAGCTTGAACTCCCTTTTTTCCAGATTGTGTTAGCGGAATTATATTCATCACTATGAATAAGTGCTCTGCAGGGCCTAGCAAATGCCTCCATATTTTCCCTATTACCATTAACGAGCTGTATCAACAAAAACATTTCAGTCCCTCTCCTTTTATGCCACTTGTGGGTGTTGTTAACCAGTTTTCGTAGTGGTTGAAGTATTGACAGTGAGCTTTAGTGATCAGCCAAGACCGTCTGCCTATTGCAGGCACGCTGTGTGAGCGTAGTGCTGTTCTATTTGTGAAGGTGTGACTGAATGCCATCTGTCCGTGGCCTGTAGCAGAGGTCCTCATTCAGCCTCTAAAAGGGATATGGTCTGTTATCACCAGCTCTTAGCTTAGGAGGAAGGGACAACTTTCTGGGAAAATGGATGTGAAAAAAACTTTTGATGCTGATGCTTTCTGTCCAAGACTAGTGAAGAGCTGGAGGGGCACTTAGTCGTATCTTCAATGAAAAGACCATCTTCACTGTCACTGATATTATTTTGGTTGTTGCTGGAGCCTTTGTAGAGGTTGCTTGTCTTCATTTTCCTTTTTTTTTTTTGCCTCAGATTCCTGATCTGAAGAAGGGTGATGGTGATAGCCTGCAGACTGGAGAGAGGGATGGCAGGAAAGCAATAGAAGGTGAACCCCATTCTGTTTGGTGTCTGGCATCTCACATTACAAAGTTTCTAGCACCTCGTATTAAGCATTAGATTTGGCCAGCGAGTTTTCTAGATTCCTGAACTGGGGTAAATCTGGATTATTTGTATGAAAGTACTTTCATCTGACGCGACATGACTCAGGATCGTGATACCTAATGATCCAAGTCATAGCACAGAACATGAAGATGCTAATATTTGTACAAGTTTGGTGCTACAATTGTTATTCATTAAGGGGGCATATCACAATTAGAAGATCAAATTCATCTGAAGAGATATTGCATATTTGCAGAAACTCATTTTTAGCTATAGGGCTGATTTTAATTGCTAAAATGATACTACATCTCAAGGATAGCCTCTAGATCCTACGTGACCTTCCTGCAAAGGTGCAGAGAGTAGCTCATTGATCACCATCAAAGCAAATACAAGCAAATACAAACTAGCAGTAATCCAACCCTGTCTGGGGAAGAACACTACCTCCATAGGCAGAACTGCTGGGGGAATCTTGAATTCTCCTGTTTGATGGAAGCGGGGACAGGTAGCCTGGGAGGACTATCGAGTGGCTGTGCGAAAGGCCAGGGATCGGGTGAGGAAGGCTAAAGCCCTGACGGAATTGAATCTGGCCAGGGATATAAAAAGTAACAAGAAAAGCTTTTACAGGTATGTAGGGGACAAAAGAAAATCCAGGGAGAATGTAGGCCCCCTCCGGAATGTAACGGGTGTCGTGGTTACCCGGGATGTGGAGAAGGCTGAGGTACTCAATGACTTTTTTGCCTCA
>WHYT01014974.1:168192-218208 GCA_009806455.1 Tetrax tetrax
TTCAGCTTAAAGTTGCAGTGTAGAATCAGCTGTGGGGTAGGACTGGCTTTTTTGTTTGTTTGGTTTGGTTTTTAACTACATAATAGACCATCCTCTATCCTAATCTGCTTTTTATCTTAAAGTTATCTTGACAAATTACTAAGTGTTGGGAGGAGGTGTTTGTTACGCTTGAAAGTGGTAGCTTTGTTTGTACTTTAATATTCCAAATGACACACTTATAAAGTGTTTCTCTTGGCATATTGTTCTTTACCGGTCACAGGCTACCTTGGCATAGAGCATGCCTTTGAGCAACCATCAGTGAGCTCTGCTTTCAGCAGCCTGTGTGTGCTTTGTGCTCTATAAAAGGATGCCATCTTGCACCCTTGCCTGGAGACTGTTTCTGTACGCGGCGTGCCCTTGTCTTTGCTCTCTACATCTAAAAGGTGAGCAGTGGCAGTGGGCTCTGTGGCCAGCCTGGGGCTCCCTCTGTGTCCCCCCACCTAGGGATGTTAGATGAAATCCTCCTTCCTGTCCATGTTCCTTGTTGAGTTATATGGACTTTTTTTTTTTTTCTTTTAATAAATAGCCAGCTCTGGTTTGAAAATCAAAGTGTATTTTAAAACAGAATCTTGTTTTAGATTTATTTTTTCTTAGCTAAGAGCAGAGAGAGGCTTCCTCTTCAGGTCTTGGGCTATCCCCTTGATCTGGACCCTCTGTAGAAGAAGCTCTACTCCCTCCGATGTACCTTTCTCTGCAAGAGGATGTACCTCTTGCACCAAGTTCATAAATCAAAGTCTTCCTTGCTGAACTTCTGATGGTTGGACTTGATGATCTTGGAGGTCTCTTCCAATCTTAAGATTCTATGGTTCTGTGATTTAAGATCTACTTGCTTGGCCCACTGTTTTACTGTGTCAAGGAGGGATCTGATGTGCTGCAACATCTGGATTTGGAGGACTCTTGAGTTCTTCCTGTGGAAGCCTCCATGCAAGCTTTATCCCACAGACCAAGGCTGCTGGAGGAGCCTTTGCATGCTATCTGACTGGAGTGTTGTCCTCTCCTCCTGTGCTGTTTTTTCACAAGCTTCTCAGTTGCACCTTTGGCAGTCAGGAGGGAAAAAAAAAAATGGAAGGAATGATGCTCACAGCAACTTAGGTTATGAGTGATTTCTCTCCTTCAGCTGAGCTTGCTGACATTGCTTCTTCCCCTGCTATCAGGCTACGTTGCTATTCCCGTTGGAGGAAGATCTGAACTGGTAACAATTATGCAGTTTTCAAATAAACAGGCCCATAATGGGAGAGGACTGGAGTACCTCTAGGCTCTTCCTGTCCCTTCTTCTTGGTTCTGTTGAGGTGCCAGCTGTTGCAAGGACATTGAAGCAGCAGTGTTGATAACACAGGAGGCTATTGTCTAAGCCTTCAAGTAAGGTGGTAAATTCAAATGCTAAATAGTGTTTATTTGCATTGGCTTTCCACTATACAGCTTTTTAGGCAAGAATTTTAGAGACCATCCAAATGGCCTTCATAGCACCTCAAAGACCTCAGGCACAGAGCCAACTGGCAACCTGACAACTCATCAGTCTGCCCTTGATGGGCCTGGTACAGCAAGCAGCACTGGTGCCATTCTGTTCTCCTCTTAATTTCAAGTGGCTGAAGTCCTGTGAGAACTCCAGATGACCATCAAGAAGGGTTGGTCTTAAAAGGCTGTAAGTCTTCCCAATGCAGAGAGATGTCTGCCTGCACGAGTTAAAGCGGAGTGTTTCAATCAGTTGTAAATCAGTAGTGTGTATGGCCTAGAGGGTGGGAAGAGGATAACTTTGCCTCCGTCACCTTTCAAGCTGACACTTGCTGCATCGAGGTCCCTGAGTCACATTTGGTCCCGTGTATCTTTAATTTTGAGAAAATTGGGGCAACAAAGGTGGTAAAGATAATTTGGAAAGGAATTCTTTAAGTTCAAAGAAGCACTGACTTGTGCAATAAGCTGCCTTCTTTGTTCTGGGACTTTTGTACAATTTTGATCAGTTTGTCTTGGGAGAAAATTCTAGTACCTGATATACTTTGTGTAATATTTTATCCTCTGCTTAAATCTTGAGGTTTTTCCTGGTTTTTTTTGGTTTTTTTTTTTTTTTTTTTTTTTTTTCTGATTCTCTTGCGCTAGAAATACTTGTGATAAAGTTGAGAGAAATAACGATAGTGTGGATGTATCTGATGTTGTGATAGCAACACATGAACACCTTGTTTGCATGATGGAGCTTTGTTTTGCTACTTCTGTGATGTCCTTTGAAGACAAACAATAGCTGCTCCTCCTGTACCTACTTGAAATGGTATATCTGGCTGCTACTCTTCAAAATTTGCAAAGTATTGAATAGGAAAATGTCTTGGTTACCAGAGAAGCACAGCTTGCATTTTGTAACTGACTGAGGCTGGCTTTTATAAACTGAATAGAAAAACGTAAACTCTGAGCCTGTTAATTACTCAAGGTTGCCATGTGCCGCTTAAGCTAAACCTGTGTTTCCTAGGAAGGTTATTCGACACAAAGAATTCTGAGTACAACACAGTTGGAGCAGACAATGCAAAAGCAAGAAGCTAGTTACCTCTGGGCATAGTATTTCTGCAGTGTTACATTGAGCCACTGGGACTACAGAGCAGGAAAGCCAGTAATGCTTTTTTTTGGTGGGCACCCTTTTGGTTTGAGCAGTGAGAGGTCAGGTAAGTTAGTGGTATCTTCACATCCTCGCCTGCTGGAGCACGTGAGCTGCAGGCTGTCTGAGCAGGTCGTGATGTTCTGCCTGTGGATTAATTTTCTAACTTTCTTGTGCACTTAATTTTGAGGAATTATTAATGCAAGCACAATCAAATTAAATGTGATTTGCGAGGCACCGATGTCCTTTCCTGTGGTGTAATATTGTTGTGTATCTTGAGTGTATGTTTTTCTTAGCAGAATGTACTATTTCTGGTGTGTATTACATTCTTTGGTAAGAAAAAGTGGGAATTTTTGTCAATATATTTGGATAACTTCAGTTTGAGGGGTTACACACTCCACTCAGTACAAAAAAAAATCACAGCTTTATGTGTACTTGATAGGTATATTTGATCTGTAGTACTTTATTTTTAATTCATGAAAGCCATTTATTTGACTTGTAGTTTCTGACCTTATTGTCCCTTTAAGGAACACTTTGTGAAAGTCACCGTTAAGGATTAAGAAGCTAAAATAAGCACCGGGACATAGTTCTTGTCTCTCAAGACCTCACGTGATGAGATGCTGTAAGATTACAGGCAGAGACAGGGAATTCATGGAATGCAAGTGAAAGATGAGTAATGGTTTTGTTCTGAACAGTGTTCTCAAAGTGATAGAGGTTCTGTGGCTATTCACCATTAACTCTGATGATATAATACAGGTATTCAGTCAGCTTTTTGTTTCCAGTCCTGAAACTCAGAATATCCTATGCATAAGAAAACTAAGTAGAAGTTGTCTGCTTTCACTTAAGTCTAAAATTAAGTTGCTTGTAGCATATTTCTGGTAATATGTGCATATTTCTTATGAGTGCTTTAGTTATCTGAAATCCAAAGCCAAACACGAGTATTACTGGAAAAATACAGAAACCTTAGATGCCATTACCCCTAGTTTTCTTGTTCTGCAGAGATGGTAATTCCTTCTTTTTATGGGTTTACACCTCTACGAAATACTCTTAGTAATTCTTAGTTACTCTTAGTAACTAGAGGCTTTATTTAAAAGCACTGCAGGTTTTTTTTAGGATTTAAATTACCTTCTGCTCAGTTTCCTAATCAAATTAACTTTTCTTCCAATTTGCGTTAGAGATTGCTTTCTTTGGCAACTGGTAGTCTCTTTTATCATCATTTATTTTCCTCTGAGATAAATTCACATCCTTTCTCGTCAGTAACAGAAAATGCAGTTAAACATGTTGAAGGCATGAATTTAGAGCAATAAAAATAATGGGATTTTCTCTCTTGACATGCCATTTTGTTCTGAAATGCTTTCTTTCCAAAGTCCAAATTTTTGTTTGATTTGAAGAGAACAAATTTGCTGTATGTAGAAATTAAGACTATTGTAACAATACATGCTAGAAAGAGAGAAATTATGTGAAAATAGGTTTGAGTCCTAAGTATGGGCTATGTTGATAGCCCTGTAATTAAGGAAGTGCTAATGATTCGTTATATCAAATAAGTTAATTGTGATTGAAAAAATACAAGTTAAGACTATGACATCTATTAACTTAATTCATGTTTGCTGTTGTGGCTACCTAAGTTTTCAGATCCTTCCCCCCTGGAAGGTGTTTTTCAGCCGAGAACTCCTTTGGGAAAGGTTTCTGGCTGGTGCTACCCTGCTTAAACAGAACCCTTTGCATATTGCTGCAAGATCCTGGCTTCCTCCTTGCCCAGTGAATAATGCTCGTTGGAGCCTGTGGTGGCAGAGCTCTGCGGTGTGTTTATCAAGCAGCGATGGAAGAGAGGAGACATTGGTCTGTAGGACAGTCTCTTTGGAAAATCTCACTTTATTTTTCTAATAACAGGAAATAGGACTAGAAAGGCATTCCTGGATCATTGAAATAAATCTATACTGTTTGAAGCAGCAGTATAATGGACTCTTTTTAATATGAATCTTGTTCAATGTATAAAGCCGTTGGGTATTTTTAATCTGACAAAGCAATTAGAAGAAGCTTCATAATATCAGATACCTGTATTTTCAGTCATTTTAGATAGATGCGTTCTTGTGCTAGTGGTATTTAGCTTAAATTGTTCTTTTTCTGCACTGTTAACCTCCCGCATCCTTATGCTGTGTTTGTGGGGAGCAACCCAATCCTTGTTCAGCATTTGTTTGATAGCTTGAGTTGAGCCAAGCTTTTCTATTTTCCAGTCATCCTGATAGCCCTGGTCTGCATCTGCTTTGTTTCAGCTTTTCCTTCCTGAGCATGTGTGTCTGGTACTGATGTGCTGGCCCAGAGATGATCTCAGTAGTGCAATGCGCTACTTCTTTCTCTCCAGGAAGAAACATCCTAATGCTATCTTTTTCCTTCTTAGAGCTGCATAATATGAACTGAGCAGAAACTTTCAGTGGCAAGCTAGTGTTCCCAAATACCTCTCTCCTCTGTCATTTCCAAATTATGAGGCTCTGTTTTATTAGTTCTGCAAGGCATCACACAATGATCTGTCCTACCAAAATTAATTCAATTTCTGTTACCTTACCTCTCAAGGTCATCTGTTTCTTAAAGTGTGTTCTGACTTGGTATCATCCACAAAATTTATTAATTTGCACTGAAAGTTTCAGTCCTCAGAACACCTCTTTCTCCAGATTGAGCGAAAGACAACAAAAACAGATAATTGCACTTTTTAGTTTAGTTCTCCTTTACAGCTGTTTACTAATCTTTGGTTTCTCTTTGGTTTAATAGCAATTTCTTTTATTGTACCATATGAATGGCTTAGTATAGCCTGGGTGTGTTAGATTTGAAGTCTATCCATTGTCTTCAGAGTTATCAGATAATGAGATATACAGACCTGCCTCAGAAAAATTATAGAGGGTTTGTTTTCCTAAATTCCAGCTCTTGCAGACATCTCTTTTGAAAAACTTTGTTTTTGTTTTGTTTTCCTTCCCATGTAGTACTGAGGCCTGATTACTGTGTCGTAGTTACGCTGATAATTTATCTACTCACCAGCTTAGGTATTAGTAGTATATTTCTACTCTTCTCTATTTTAACAAAAACACGGTGTTGTGATCGATCTGAAATGTTTTTTTGATGAGACTTCATTTCACCTCTGATTCAGTATTCTGGGAGGTCAGCTGGGTCTCCCTGAGTTGGAATTTGTTAGATAATGAGTTTTGCATTATCTTTATTTTCATACTGCTTCCTTGTCAATGATCTTCCTTGTTTCTCTCATTTGTGGTACCAGGGCAAAAGTGTTGTGTTTTTTATTTTATTATTGGGACAGTCTTGCTTATCTAAAGAAACTTCTCTCGTCCTGGGTAAGAATGACTGTCTTAGTCATTAGCTGTAGTCATTAGTCTGCTCACCATTCAAAGACAGATTTGAATCATAAAGAGTGAATAGCTGTACCAGGTCTAGCTGGTACAGAATTTTTTTTCCCCTTAATAGCCTGTATGGTGCTGTGTTTTGGATTTGTAACTAAAACAGCGTTGATAATGCACCAGTGTTTAGCTGTTGCTGAACAGTGCTTGCACAGCGTCAAGGCTTTCTCTTTTTCCCACACTGCCTGCCCTCCTAGCAAGAAGGTTGGGGGTGTGCAAGAAGCTGGGAGGGGATGCAACCAGGACAGCTGACCCAAACTCACAAATGGCATATTCCATGCCATATAACGTCATGCTCAGAAATAAAAACTGAGGGGAGGGCTGTTTTTTGGAAAGCAGCCATTACTTTGGGACAGGCTGGGCATTTGTGGGAAGTGATTGCTTTTGCATCACTTGTTTTAGGTTTTTTTTCCACCCTTTCTTCTTCCTCTTTGCTAATTAAACTGTTTTTATATCAACCCATGAGTTTTCTTGCTTCAGCTCTTCATATTCTCTCCCCTGTCCTACTGGGGATGTGGGGAGTGAGCAAGTGGCTGTGTGGCACTTAGCTGCTGATCAGGGTTAACTGACAACAGTCCTTTGTCACATCCAGTGTGGGGCAACACAGCTGAGGAAGTGTTTGAGAAATGGAAGAGAATAATCCAGATTTTTCTGAAAACTGATTTTGTCGTAAAACTAAGCAGACTCAAAGGACCTTCATGAGAGATCTAGTTTTGGGGAATAATATATCAAGGTGGACATAATAATATCCCAATTCACTGGGAGTATAGAGGGTTTGAGGCCCATAGCACCCCAAATGAAAAAGAAATTAGCAACATATGAGGGGGGTTGAGATGCTTCAGAAATAGTTGGTACAGAAGCACAGCTCCTCCTAGCTCCTTGGTTTAGCTGCTGACCAGGATCAAGCCATAACACAAGTTTTTTTTTCTCAAGTAAGATGAAAAAAAAAAAAAATTCCTTCTATAGTCAAATGAAGTATGGGGTTCATCCAACAGACTTCAGGGTCTATTCCAGTGGAGTGGATTATCCATTCATTCCCCTCCTCTCCCATTCACGTAAATCCAAACCAACCTGACTTACTGATACTGTGTTTTCACACACACAAAAAAAAAAAAAAAAAAATCATGACCTCAGTTATTGAGGAACAAGAAGCAAAGATCTATGTTGTTCAAAACTTAAGCTGCAGTCCTGACTTGCACTTCCACTCTGTTTCTCCTAGTTTTTTCTTTATTAGCAAGTAGGTTGTTTTTGGCCTGTAACATGCAGAAGTTTACAAATGTATCAGGCGTTTCTTTCTGATCTTGGAAATCCTGGTCAAAACTGGTAAATTTCTTTGACTGTGCCCATCTAGTGGCTCCTGTGTTTAACAATAATTGTAATTTTTTCTCCTTGTTACCTAGTGAGTTTTTAACTTGTGTTTGCATCTTCAATTATTTGTGTTTCTTTCCTCAGTTTGTACATGCTGTGAGTCCTGCAAACAGCTAATTTCTTAAGTTAGCTAGATTCTGAACTTTTATTCAGAGCAAGTTGCTCCTACCCTTCAGTATCAGGAAAGTGCTTGAGAAGAAATTGTGAAGTTTCAAATACCTGGTGGTAGTATTTGTCCATGCATTTGGTATTTTATAAAAGTTTGGGAGCAGATTTTTAACCACTGCATGATTATTTGTTTTGATTTTTTTGAGTTTATCAATTTCAAGAAGGCACTTGCTTTTGCTTAATATAGGTCACTCTGCTCTCATTTAAGCTTCTGTTTTGGGATTTAGACAGTAATATGCCACCCTAACCTATCAAAATGAGAACTAGAGTGACCTCGTGTGCACTGTTCATCCAAGCATCATTCATTGCTGAGCAACTTCATCAGTGGGACACAGAAGTTAGTCCTTGCACACTCCCCTGGGTAAGGCGTGATGCAGAGTCACAGCTGATCATGGCATGTGTTGTAGTGTAGCCCCACTCGGGACCAAGCTACAGGGCCTCTTACTCTCCCCATCCTCCGAGGGAATGAGGGAGAGAGAATGTAACAAAAAGCTCAGCGTTTGAGATAAGGACAGGGAGAGATCATTCAAGTTACAGGCAAAACAGAGTCGACTTGAGGGAAAACTATTTCAATTTATTATTAATAAAAACAAAGCAGGATAATGAAAGAGAATAAAAAAACAACTTCTTCCCACCCCTCCTCTCTTGCCAGGCTTAACTTCATTTTAAATTATCTCCACCTCCTTCCCCCCTACTGAGCAGCACAGGGAGGAGTAGAGAATGGAGCTTGTAGTCAGTTCATGATAATTCTCCTCTCTTCCCCGTGGGGGAAGAACTCTTCACATTCCTCCCCGCTCCATCGTGGGGTCCTGCCTACGGGGTGCAGTCCTTCATTAACTGCTCTGGTGTGGGGCCCTTTTCCATGGGGTGCATTTCCTCAGGAACCAGCTGTGCCAGTGTGGGCCCTCCACGGGCCACATCCTCCTTCGGGCATCCACCTACCCTGACGTGGGGTCCTTCACGGGCGGCAGGTGGATCTCTGCTCCTCCATGGGCCTCCACTGGCTGCAGGGGGACAACCTGCTCCACCATGGTCATCACCACAGGCTGCAGGGGAATCTTGGCCAGGAGCCGCATTACTCCTCCCCCTCCTTCTTCACTGACCTTGGCGTCTGCAGCCGTTCCTCTCACAAGAAATTCTTCACAATCAGGCTCAGGCAGATATCTCTCAGGTTCTCTTCCCATCTCATCTCCTCTTGACTTCTTGCAGCCGGGCTGGGCTGAGTTGGGCCCAGACAGCTGCTCAGCAAGAGGCCAGAGGGTGAGGGCTGCAAAGCCTGCCCCTCTCTGCCCATGCTGCTGCTTCTTCACTCTTTTTTTTTGATTTTTTTTTTTGTTTTCGTCTTCTCAGATAGGTTATCACAGAGGCATTATCACTGTAGACAACTGCCTCAGCCATGACCAGTGGTGGTTCTGCCCTAGACCCAGCCAGGTCCACCAGATGAGGGGGAAACTTCTAGCAGCTTCTCACAGAAGCTGCCCCTGCAGCCTCCCCACTACACAAAGCCAGGACAGCATGTCAAGAGAAGGATTTATGATGGATCAGGTGGTGTTCTGCTCTGTCCCCAGGTCTGTGTGCCAGAATATGAAAGTTGCTTGGTTGTGTTTTTAGAAAGCTTTTGCTGTGCAAGCCCAAGCTAAGCTAACTGATAAGGTCTGTCAAATGCTATATTACTTATCACTGCAGAACACATAAGAGAAGGTGTTAAGTTGTTTCTCACCTACTATTTTCATATTCCCTCTCCCAGTGCACATCTCCTACATCTGTCAGTGCTCGTACAGATGAACATACTTGGTTTCCTGGCTTGTGTGCCTCAAATACTGAATAATTTAATAAAAAGCATAATCTAGTATTCACAGAAACCTGACCTCAGCTACTGCTCCCTGAGATAAGGTGTTTCCTTCTAGTAGGGACAGAGCAAAATTTTTCCTGATAGTCCTTATGTACATTCCTTATTCAGGAAAGCTGCTTCATAGTGCAGACCTCACCTAGCAGTCAGGACAGAACCCCTCTGAGAATGCCTTCTGCATCCGAACAGGCCACCTCAGCAGGACATATTAATAAAGTGTATGCCAGAAACCTATGTTAAACTTCAAGAGGGTGATGCGTAGTGTATAAATCCTTCATTTCAAAATTCAATTTATGTTAGAAATAGTTGCGTGCATATAACAGTTGAGATAAGGGATGACACTGGTTGCTTAAGAGAGACAAAGCTTGTGCAAGCTAGAAGAATAGGTTAGTGCTGTTGAATCAGTACTGACATCTGGAGCCCAACCTCCTTTTCCTGGAGGTGCTGGGTATTGTGTGAAGTGCTCTTTGTTAGACATCATGAAGTACTGTGACAGACAGTGCCTGTCTGCATGGAGAACAGGAGACTGTAGTGTATCTGGTCTTTACTGTTTGGGATGATGATGTCTGGCTGAAGACAGCTAGGATAGAGTTAAGAAAAATCGATATTTGCAGTCAAAAGTATTACATCTTATTAGTTGACATACCAGGAAAACTGCAAGGGATTTGCATGCAGAAAGCCTTTTTCAAGCTTAAAAGAGAAATTGCAATCTTCAGGTAACATTGAGAACAGTTGGTTGAAGGTGAATTTATCTATTCATCCATTACCCTGTGAATGGAAGAAGGGTGGCTACCTATGGATTTGGGGAGAGTAGGGATAAGGGACAGAGAGACAGGGAATTGTCTGTGTGTCGTAGTTCAGCCCCGATCGAGACCAGACTACACAGTCTCTCTCCCACTCCCTCCTCTCTCTTCCCGGGCTTAACAATATCTCTACTACCTTCCCCTCCGGAGCGGCACAGGGGGAAAAAGGGAATGGGGTCAGTTCATCACGCGTTGTTTCACGCCACTGCTTCATCATCGGGGGAGGAACTCCTCGCATTCCTCCCCTGCTCCTTCGTGGGGTCCTTCCCACGGGCCACAGTCTGTGAAACTGCTCCGGCGTGGGTCATCTCTTCCACAGAGTGCAGTCCCTCCAGAACAGCTGCCCCAGTGGGCCCTCCACGGGCCACAGCCACATTCAGGCCTCCACCTGCTCCGGCGTGGGCTCCTCCACGGGCTGCAGGCGAATCTCTGCTCTTCCGTGGACCTCCATGGGCTGCAGGGGGACAACCTGCTCCACCATGGTCATCACCACAGGCTGCAGGGGAATCTTGGCCAGGAGCCACATTACTCCTCCCCCTCCTTCTTCACTGACCTTGGCGTCTGCAGCTGTTCCTCACAACAGGCTGGCAGATGCCTCTCAGGATCCTTTTTACATCTTATTCACTTCTCATCTCCTCTCCACTTCTTGCAGCCAGGCCGGGCAAGTTGGGCCCAGTCGGCCGCCTGGCGAGAGGCCAGAGGGTGAGGCCTGCAAGGCCCACAAGGCTCGTGCCTCCCCCTCTCTGCCCTCGCTCAGATGCTTCACATCTTCTCCCCTTTTTTTTTTCCTGTTTTCCCCTTCTTAAATACGTTATCGCAGAGGCATTATCACAGAACATTCTGCTACCAATTGGCTCAGGCTTGGCCAGCAGTGGGTCCGCCCTAGGCCTGGTCGAGTCCACTGAACAAAGGGGAGCAACTTCTAGCAGTTTCCTACAGAAGCTGCCACCTTAGGCCCCCCTCCTCACTAAACAAAACCAGAACACCGTGGAACACTGACATTAGGTGGGAGGTACACGGGCATCATGGAGGTAATGGAAACCATAACTTTATAACAATCCTTTCCAGCTGTCTTCTGACTGATTTTAGTATATTATAGACATTACTTTCTTTGAGAGGTAGCAGAAGTCGCTCATATGAAGCCACCAACATGGAAAAGGTGCATGTGTGCTCAGGACAGATGTATGTTTCTTCTTCTACTCAATTAACCTTCTTTAAAAGCATCAGTAAATCTTCCAAAAAACTTATTGGGATTGCTTGCTAGCTCGAGTTGGTAGCTTTTGGACTTTGTGTTGGGCTGCCATCTCCCTCCTGCTGATAACTAATTCCCATGAAGAACTGAACATTGAGGTCTTTATAATAAACCTGATGGTCATAATGTACCATTCTTAACAGTGAAAAATTTTACTCACGTAGCTACATTGGGACAGTATTTCTTGAGTTAAGGATGTGCAGGTTTAAAAATAATAAAACCTACAAGTAGGCTGAGGATGCATGAAGAAAAAAATATTTTCAGTGTGTGTGTATATAGGAAGTTGCCTAATGGAAAGTGTTGAAATGAGACTGATGTTCTTTTTGCACAGTCACTTGCAGTTGATGTGCTGTAACTTTTTTTTTTTTTGCTAAGCAGCTCCTCTGTGGTAGTGCTCCTGTGCACAGTAGGAAAAAGCCAATGGTGTTTTGGGCAACAAGAAACCACATCCGGAAGAGAAGCGACTGCCTGGTTTCATGCCCATACAAAGCAAATGCTGGTGTCATGGGAACTTGCCAAGCGGCACGTTGTCTTTCGCTGTCTGTTGGTATTAGCTCCTTTGATCAGCACATGCTATACTGACCTCAGCCATTTGTGGCAAAAGCAGCGCATTGTCTTTGTTGGAATATAAGATTGATGAAGAGAAGCATGTTAAAAGATTTTCCTGCAAGCAAATGCTGTAATAAATGGGTCTCAGATCCTGAATATATGAAAGGGCTATAGGCTGTGTTTATCTTTTTCTTATCTTTGCAAGCACATTTGTAACTTACTGTGATGGGTGGGGAATTAAGAGTCATCGTTCCTGCCTTCCTCTCTGTTGGCGATTTGTATCGCTACAAGCACAACCATGTAATTAATTGAGGTATTTTTCAAGAGAGTTGCTTACAGGATCTTCTGTGGAGACTGGGGCAAAAATTCTCCAAAAGCAGACCTGCAGCCAATAGAGAAAAGGTTTTGTTTGTTCACTTCTGTTTTTACATTTGAGTGCATGGTTTTCCCCCATGAGACTCCCACCTTTTGCTTCAAAACAACTTTAAAGGAGGGGAAGAGAAGTCCAAAGAGAACAGTCATTATTACCACCTAGAGTAAATGGAGAGGTAGGTGAGGGGTGGTGGCACTGAGGCAAGAGCCTGATTACTCCATTACACCTCGTTGGTGCTCACATGCACACCTGCATGTGTTGCTCATGTGGAATACAGAATGGGAGGGAATCTACTTGAAGCTGGAGAGCTGATACCTTGTCTGGATGAGCTCCGTGAATGACCTCCCCCTCATCTCAGGGAAGGGAGGAAAGCTTTACTTGACTTCCCAGCTGCAGATTTCTTCCCAAGTACTAGCTTTCTTTTCCCCTCACAGGAAATAAGTATATGGTCTTTTATAATAATAAGTTATTTTTAAAAAATTTCATGTAGATGTATAACAGTGTTCCAGCTGTGAGCTCCAATTGTTTCATGTACCTAATCAGCACAAGATTACAGCAAAACTCCTGCCTTCAAGTTTTCATCATAATTACTTGTAGCTCCTGCAGAGAAGAGAGTAGAGACCAGAAATAAATGACTGGTCAGGTTAGAGGGCATAGTGAAGCACTAGAATAGAGTGCTGATTTTGGCTGAGGTAGAGTTAATTTTCTTCGTAGTAGCTAGCATGGGGCTAAGCTTTGGATGTGTACTGAAAACAATGTTGATAACATAGGCATGTTTTTGTTATTGCTGAGCAGTGCTTACACAGAGCCAAGGCCTCTTCTGCTCCTCACACCACGCCACCAGCGAGTGGGCTGGGGGTGCACAAGAAGATGGGAGGGGACACAGCTGGGACAGCTGACCCTGACTGACTGAAGGGATATTGCATCGCATATGTTGTCATGCTCAGCATATAGAGCTGGGGGAAGAAGAAGAAGAAGGAAGGGGTGGGATGTTTGGAGAGAGAGCATTTGTCTTCCGAAGTAACCGTTACGTGTGATGGAGCCCTGCTTTCCTGGAGATGGCCTGCTGATGAGAAGTAGTGAATGAATTCCTTGTTTTGCATTGCTTGCATGGGCAACTTTTGCTTTCCCTGTTAGACTGTGTTTATTTCAAGTCGTGAGTCGTCTTGTTTTTATTCTTCTGATTCTCTCCTCTATCCCACTGGGAGGGAGTGAGCAAGTGGCTGTGTGGTGCTTGTTTGCTGGCTGGACTTAAACCACAGCAAATAGCCTGTGTAAGGAGGCTGTGGAGTCATCAATACTTGAAGTGTTTTGAAAATCTCTGAGGCAGCTTTGCAGTTAATATAGTAAGTATCATTCAGGAATTTAACCCTGTGTTTGTATACAGCAGACTTTTGAGTAGTCCGGAGAAGACAGTAGACTTGCTTTTCTTAGTTACCTATAGACTTAATTCATTCTGTGGAAAATGTTTAGGAGGTGCACCTAGTAGATGTAGTCTGGAAATCTGGAAAGGTAGTCAGTTGTTACCCTTAAGTCATTCTTCCACAGACGAACATGGACTGGACTACACTATCTGTCAGTCTGTCTTTAGCCTTATTTTTACTTTTTTTTTTTTTTTTTAAATGCTTTCCCCAGTCTTCTATTTATCATGCAGCCATTCACCCCGTTTGGTCTTTGAAATGGTGGTCACAGCTTGCCCACTTGTCTTGCTTTTTTTTTTTTTTGGGGGGTTTACTATGCTTTTACCATATATTCCCATAAGAATTTTCTAAGTTTTCTTTCTTGATGTTGCCTTAATACATAGATTAAAGAAAATTAAGAATGTCAGAGGGAAGCCATTCTATTGCTCTTTAACAGGTTACATATCTACTTGAGATATTGAAATTATTGTACTTACTGAGTCAATATATACTGTCCCTTTAGTTGTATTTTAAAATAGGCATTTTATGGTTTATCTTGTAAGCAAATGTTTCCATGGCTTATCAAGAATAGTTAGCTAAAGGAATTACTAATGATTTCTGTAGAAGAACAATGCTAACTGTTTTAATGACTCATTCTTGCAAAACTTTGAGGTGGAAAATAACAAGTCTCAGTAAACTCTTTCCCTTCTTCCCTTAGATGTTTTTCATTTAACTGACTATAATTCAGGTTAGCCTTGGAGATGTTTTCTTTTTAGTTATTTGTTCTGTAATTGCAGTCATCAAGGCAGCTCAGATTTGTGCAGTGAAGGGCTAGGAAGCAGTCTGCTCTTGCAGGAGGTAGGTGCTGTTCTGTGTAGCAGGGTAAGAAGTTATTTAATTCCAGAAATTTACAAAACCTCAGAATTCTTAAGCAGAAAGCGTGTCCATCTTAGGCATTTGAAGGCATGTTTTCTCCCTGTCACCAGCCTCTCCTGAACCTAGTGGTACTGCGAGGACTCTGCCCTCAAAGCAAGGATGAGACATTTCAAGTTCTTTCGTTTTTCCTCTTTCTTTGCATTAATTATGTGGAAGTGTTACTGCAGGAGTTGCTTTGCAAGGTAGGAGCCCCCATCACGTGGGTGAATGTATATTTACCAGCTCAGTTGTGAAGTTCAAACTCCCAAACCTCATGAAAGGGGGGTGAGAAATCTTGGCCTTAGAAATCTTGGACCAGTCCTGGTTGGGAGCAAGATAATTTTTTTTCCCCCACTATATAAATTGATTTTTAGTTAACAGTCTGACTGGTGTACAAAGAGGAGGAAACTTGCGCAGATCATCTACATGGTGAAGGAAGGAAGGAGAGTGTGTACGAGTGACCTTGTGCTGCTGAGCCACCACAGCAAGTTTCTGGGTAATAGATTTCTGTGGCAGGTTGTGGAAGTAAGCTGGTGACGTGATGCAAAGGTAGCACAAACTGACACTACTAATCATTGCTTGAGAACCACAAAGAGAAAGGAGGCAAGGAAGAAAGGGAAAGAAAAAGTGTAGGGAAGACAGAGACGAAGAAACATGTTAAGAACTTAAAGGCTGGCAGATGGTATTTACTGTATTTAATACAAAGGCGTTCAGTGCCTGCTTTGTGTTTCTGCAGCAACTGCCTGGGCACAGCAGTGACAAATGGGTATCCAAGGTGAGAAGTAGGGACCTATTTCTGCAGTATTTATTCAAACAAAAATCCTGCTTATGCGAAGCCGGAAGAATCAAATCATGTAGAAATACTTTGTCTATGCTATTTTTGAATGTATTTGAGACTGAAAACATGTAACTGAAGAGCTCTACACATGTGGCACATCTGTATAGTGAGATTTGTGATGTATTATTAGTTTTGTTCAAATTCCTTAGGAAAAGACAAAGTTAAAAAAAAAAAAACCCATGCTTGAAGTGGGATGGCTTTGAAGTTGTTTTTCTCAGGTAAAGTTGGCTTTTTCTTTGAGAGTGTCTCACAGTCATCATCTCTACTTGTTTGTTTTAGGCAATAGGTTTAATGGCAGTAGAGGTTAAAAAGGAGAAAATCCCATCTGACAGTCATTTCTTATCTTAGTTGGGCTCCTAGTTAGTGAGGGGATTGTTTTGTCTTCTGCCTAACTTCCTTTCTTTTCTATGGTCGTGTTCTGCCCCAGGATGTGTCTAGATTCTGTAAAGGTTTGCAAATTACAGTGTGTGGGGGACAGTTCCCAAACCTAATAGAAAGCTACACCCTTGGAAGGATGTAAAATTGTGAATGTGTGTCACAAGGCAGCTCTTAGCAGGAGCAGTCTGGAAGGGCAGTCCTGTATACACTTCTTTATCTCCACAGCACTCTTGCTGAAATGTGAACATCTTTGACTTACACTGAGAAATTGGTTTCCAACCAGTGAATCATAGAATCATTTAGGTTGGAAAAGACCTTTAAGATCATCAAGTCCAACCATTAATGTAACACTGCCAACTTCACCACTACACCATGCCCTTAAGCGCCACATCTATGTCTTTTAAATACCTCCAGGGATGGTGACTCCACCACCTCCCTGGGCAGCCTGTTCCAATGCTTGACAACCCTTTTGGTGAATAAATTTTTCCTAATATCCAACCTAAACTTCCCCTGACACAACTTGAGGTAGTTTCCTCTTGTCCTATCACTTGTTACTTGAGGGAAGAGACTGGCACCCAACTTGCTACAGTCTCCTTTCAGGTAGTTGTAGAGAGCAATAGGGTCTCCCCTTAGCCTCCTTTTCTGCAGACTAAACAGCCTCTGTTCCCTCAGCTGCTGCTCCTAAGACTTGTGCTCTACACCCTTCACCAGCTCTGTGCCTTTCTTTGGCCATGCTCCAGCACCTCAATGTCTTTCCTCTAGTGGGAGGCCCGAAACGGAACACAGTATTCGAGGTGCGGCTAACCAGTGCTGAGCACAGGAGGACAATTGCTTCTCCAGTCCTGCTGACCATACTGTTTCTGATACAAACCAGGATGCTGTTGGCCATCTTGGCCACCTGGACACACTGTCGACTCGTATTTAGCTACCTGTAGACCAGCACCCCCAGGCGGCTTTCCAGCCGCTCTTCCCCAAGCCTGTAGCATTACATGGGGTGGTTGTGACATAAGTATGGGACATGGCACTTGTCCTTCTTGAACGTCGTACAAGTGACCTTGGCCCATTGATCCAGCCTGTCTAGATCCCTCTCTGGAGGCGAACAAATTGTTCTTTGGTTGACATATTGCAGTTCAGGTCTCCCTCCACATCTGACTTGTTTCAATGCATAATAGCATGTACTCCTGCTACAGCAGTAGTTACCTGCCTTGATTAGAAATAAGGAGAGGAGACTGAAAAGTCAGTCATTTATCCATACTGTAAACATGATTTTATCATATTAAGGTAATGTTATTTGAATAGAGATTGTCTATTAGCTTGGCTGTAGCACTGTTAGATAAAATTCATTCATGTCACTAATGCCCATTCTCCAGTGTACAGCGCAATGTCATCCAAAACCTTCAGGCAATTAATTTCACTAATGATGACTGAAAATATAGATGACTGTTCCTAGCTGTTGGTCACTAGTTGAGGCCAGTAGGGGACTTAAGTTGAAAGGATTTCAGAAGTGTTTCAAAGGCTGGCCTAGTTTTGGTCTTCCCTGAGGGGAATGAGGATTTGTGGTGCTTTCAGGCTTGCCTGAAGCCAGGAGAGCATCTCAGATGTCTCATCTTTCCAGCATAGACATTCATATGGCACAGATATGTTCTGAGAAGGGGATATGTTTTACTTAGCAAAGAATAACCTCTCACGTTAGACCATTGCTTTTGTGCAGAAGTTTTGTGATAGCTTTGACAGGACGCAAACATGTCCCTTAATTCCTCTTCTTTTCTGTCTTGACAGACAGCTCTCATTAGTCCCGTGGTGCCTCCAGCTCAGGACGTGGATTGCTTGAGGAGAGCCACAGCTTTTAGACTTTCTTTTTCTATCTCTGTGGAGAAAGAGTTCTCCAAGCTTGTTGGCTCTACTGACTCATCTCAACTTCCCATGCCCCAGACCAGAGAGACTTTGCTAAATAAAGGTTTTATTCACAAGTTTTGTGGTCACACTTACAGTTACAAGCAGAACAAATACAAAGCCTCCTTCTTGCTTGTGTTTGATAGTGGAGTAAGCAAATAGGAAGGTGATAGCTATATGCTAGTCACTAGGAGACTGCTGAGAAACCACTGTCCAGCTTGTAAGTACAGCTGTGTTTTAAACAGCCCTCACTGTCCTACCAGTCCTTGTGTCATTTCTTACAGTTAGGTTTTGGGAACAAATCTGGGTGCCAATCGAAAGTGATTTTGAGGTATACAACTTTCCCTGATTTCCCTGTTTACCCTCCCCACCCCTCCTCTACTACCCATTTACTTCATCAGTCCATCAGCTAAGGGATGTGCAAATCGTTATGCTATTAATAACTGTTCTTGGCTCTGTACGCTTTGCCAGCCACCCACCTTGTCCTTGGTCTGGGGATAGAGCTATTGGCTTTGCTCTGGATGATTGATACACCCCTGTCACATGTAAAATGCATCAGTTATAGCAGGGCTACAACTGACTGTTACTTCTGACAAGTTAAGAGGATGATGCATAAGGTATATTTGTAATAGACCTGATTCCAGGTGTCTTGTCCAAACTGTTTTCTGATCTATAATTGTGGAATTTTTAGAGAAGCATGAAGACCTGTATGTGGCATGAATAGGCGTGTTAGTTTCTCCTAAAGCTTGTTCTCTTCTTCGTGTAATTTTGTTGTACTCTTTTAAACTATAAATGCTAATTTTACATATATTTTGATAAAATAATTTATAGCATTGAATTTGCGGTTTTCAAATAAATGAAATTCCTTTTTATCCATACCAGTGTCAAAAATTTCAACTCCCTCTTTTGAGGCAGTCTAATGATTTCCTTTCTCTCCTTTGTCCCTCCACATTGCTGTACCAAAATGTGTGACTGTGTGGCTTATATTCAGCATTTCAACTTCATTACAGCCCTTTCTTTGTCCTGTGCATTTTCAATGTGTTACTAATCTGTGGCTTTGCACATGCTGTGTATATTCATATATTTCTTATTCTTTATTCCAGAGATGGTGATGTTGCTGGAATGGTGGTCAGGCACTGATTGCACCCTCTACACTGACGCAGAGAGTTACGACAAGTATGGGAAGGAGAGTGCCATTGTAATCCTTAATCACAATTTTGAAATCGACTTTCTCTGTGGTTGGAACTTTTGTGAAAGATTTGGGGTCTTGGGGGTAAGTTGTGTTTAACATTTAAACTTTCTTTTCTATGATGCGGAAAAAAACAAAACAAATTCTTTGGTTTTGAAAGTTGACAGATCTGTGCTTGAATTTCACTCAGCTTGTCCAGATTTAGGGAGCTGAACCTAAAGTGATGCAGGGCAAGTATGCAGAATACTGAGACAGGATTGCTTGAGCATTCACAGAGATTTTAAAAGCACTGCAGTTAAAGCTACTGAAGGAGGGGTTTTTTTAAGCTGTGGAAGTCATTACAGTTGGTTCTCTCTGTGCTTGGTAGGTAACTATTGCGGTTCATTGTGCTGCAGAAAGATGAGCTGTTCTCTGATTCTTTCCCAGTAAATTGTAGAATTTGTTTGCTCTCTCTACTGTAGTCTTACAAATCCACAGCTAGAGTCTGAATGATGTAGTCTCTGTCTCCCAGAATGAAAGAGCTGCCATCTCAAATGAAAGCAGGTTATAGCTCGTAAGAGACGGGGGAGGAATGAGTTATCCATAGTTGAATACGCTATTACGCTAGACTAGGAGTACGTGTGTGCTTTTCAGGGTTGGTTTTTTGTTTCCCCTGTCAGCTCATGGGGGTGATTCAAGCCCCGCTCTTAAGCCAACTTGACTGACTTCTGTGGTGATGACACGATGTTCTCTACCTACTAGGATTTTAGAGAAGAGTTCCCCCTCCTAAGAAAGCAGACTAATACCTCTTTTTGATGGTCTTTACAACATCATCTTCTAACTTTGCTACTGGCCACTGTCAAAAGTCCTGACCTTGGATTGTGTGAACCTATGACTTTTTGTGGCCTTTCCTTTGGACTCTGTGTTTTCTGGACATTTAGGCACCATTCCAATCACTTTCAGATTGTAATAATGACAGTTGGCTTAGAAAAATAAACAGAGACCTTAAAACTGGAGGAAAATGAACCTAGGCATTACAGGCCCTGCATTTTATCAAAATAGCCGTTGACTTCTAATTACTGAGGAACAATTCTACCGTCATGTCTAGAACTTGAGTGTGGAGCTGAAGGGCAGCATGAGACAGCAGGTGATGTAGGGAAATCTGTTCGTGGAAGGCAGAAGTACATGCCAAAAACATTCTCCCTTCTATGTGCTCATTATACAGTGGTGCTTTAGTATAGTCTATCTAATTTTGTAAGCCTAATGGGTACAGTTCTCTAAATTAAGCTGTGTTTTAGAGGGTCAGGTGCTGCTTCAGAGAGCACCGTTGTAGAAAATTTAAAGGATTATTTTTGTACAAACCAGTAGGGGCCCACAAGGTCAAAAATATTTTGTTTTACATTGGTGCTGTGTGGTTGGATTGAATCTCATTAGCTTGAATATTTTTTTCATAGTTTCCCAAGATAATCAGAATTATGTTTTATTTTTTTATATTGTTCCCTATGCATAAGAAAAACCACTATGTAGAAGTATAACTGTTGAACAAGTACTGTGCTGCCCAACTGAAAATAATTTTTTCCCTTTTTATTTTTTTTTTTTTAAGATTCTTACAGTTGTTTCTCAGTTTGTATTTTTGCTACTCTTAGGATCATTTTAGGAACTGATATATGTTTGGGTTTTTTAAAATTATTTTTTAAACTATTTCAGTCTTGAGTAGTGTGCTGTGATTTTTACTTACCAGAAACTGTTCCAGGAAGAAGTAGTTCCTGTGTGCTCTCATTGGCATAGATGTCTTTATACAGAGAAACAGTGCATTTCCCTGTTGAGGCAACCAGTCGAAGTTCATCTTAAGCCAGATTAATAAAAAAAAAATTGAAAATGATGGACAGTCAGTTTCGTGATTCAGTTGTCTATATTGCCATACTGGTACTTGACTTGGGACAGCACAGGAGTGGATGAATATGTAGGGATGGGGGATGTAGCTTGGTTTGACTTTGTGCTGCCTTACATGAGTTTGCAGCATGCAAAGCTTCAGGGTTCAGTGTGGCAGCACCAGTAGGAACGTAAGAACCGTTATGCTGAGGACTAGTGTTTGGGAAAAGGAGTTACAAGAAAAAGACAGGCATCCAGAGATATTTCTAAGTGGTGTCCCCGCCTCCAGCATTTTGTGGCTCAGGGACTTTGTGAGTTAGTGAGGTTTTATATTTAATGCCATTTAATTTTATACTCCATGAAGTTCCTGTGCAAACTTTAGGTATTTTCCATCATCTTACTAAACTGATCTTGTGTCCACTGCTGCTGAAAAGGAAATCTTAGGCATGCTATTGTATCTCCTGCATCTGTTCTGGTGTTTGTCTGTCCTGCTGTGGCATGTTTCAGACACCCCTTCTCTCTCCTGCCTTAACTAATCCAATGAAGAATGGAGAGGTGACTGGGGAGGGGCAAAAGGGAGAAGGTAAAGACAACTTAGGGCTGAAAGAGTTGGGACTGATTGTGCTTGGCTGCAGCAGGCAGACAGAATGGCTTTGTTATGACATCCCGCTGTGTCCTGTCACCCCGGCAGACAACGGCAGTGCTCTTGACAGTATTACAAGCATACGTCCAGATCCTCAGTATTTTACAGCTTGAACTTTTATTAAATGAAGCCATTAAATGCTGTAATTTTTTGCTTGGTTTTGCTGATTTGAAATAAAATGAAACTTCATTAAACCTGTCTTGCCCCTGCTGGCCCCAAAAGAAAAAGTCTTTCGCTTTTCCTCTTTGCTTTTAATCATGATATGAAAATTGCCCCTCCTGGTCTTAGCTGCAACATTCAGTCTGCGCATTGCTCTGCTCCTTCTTTCTCCTGTACTGGCTTTCTCGTTATAGCCATAGACCTGACAGGTTTATAATGCTCTGTCAATGTGGTTTTGTTTTTCTCAATGTAGTTTTAGGTTTTTTGCTGGTTTGCAGGAGGTGGAGTGGGAGTGGCATAATCTCTTGCATGTTGTCGTCAGGTTTGTGAACCTGACTTGACTCAGTTCTTGTACTTGGATGGCGTGAGGTTAAGCTTGCTTTCATTAAGATTTTTAAATGGCTGTGGAAGAAAATCCAGCAAAAAGAACCAAAGAAGGGGTAAGAACTTAAGAAAGTGTCTGTGTGTGGAGGAGGGGCAAAAAAAAATAAAAAAAAAAAAGACAGACAATTCTAACTTCTACTTTTAATTTTTTTTCTTTAATATGATAGTCTTGGAGTACCCATTGAAAATCCTAGGAGGTGCTGGGTTGACAGTGCTGAGTGAGACCAGAGATCTATTCATTTATAGTGGAGAAGGAGAAAACCACGTGAAGAATCAATTCCATGCTTGCTTTTACTCTCACAAGTTATTGTAGCCACTGAGACTGTCTTGCTAGCTGCAGTTGGACTCTGTGCAGCTGAAGTCACTGATGTGTAATTGTTTGCAGCACCAAACCTTTGAAGATTTTTGGTTGTTGTTGGAAATTTGAAGGAGGACGCAAACTTCACAAAAACTGCAAGTCAGTAGGGGTTTCAGGCACACCTGTATTCAACCCAAACTATTAATCGCTTATATGGGTATTCCACTTGTGTTTTTTCTGTAAAGGGATCTTCCTGTTTTGTTTTTAGTCCTTGACACCTATCAGCCGCACGCACCCCCCTCCTTGTGACCTAAGAGATGTGTGCAGGAGGGAGGGAATAGAGGGGTGTTTGATGCTAAGTCAGCATCATGCTGCCGTGGGCAGTGTGGACATCCACAGCGACAGCTGAGTCCTGAATACTCCTGATACAGAGGTGGCTGCAACAAGCTGCAAGGGAAGGAGGAGCTTCGCTGCCAGCTTGGTTCTCTGTAAAGTCAGAAACAGCATAGCCCCAACAGGGTGGAGCTTTGTCCATGCCAGTGTTCCTTAGTAAAAGGCAGGGCTGTTATTACAAACCCGAGCCAGGATGCCTGTGATGGTTGTGTTGTGGATGCTCTGCCTCTCCACCCCATGCCAGTGCAATGGCTGGGGGAGATGCTGACTCTGGGGTCTGTGTGTTGTGTAAATAGAGATAAGAGGTGGTCTTGGTGACAGGTCGCTGCACTCTGCGCTGCCCTTCCATTTTCCTGCCTGTGACACTCCGGTCCTAGGACTTAGCCTTCTTAGTGGTGGACAGCCCAGCTACTGTATCAGCATTTAAACACGTTAGTAGCATTTAGTTTCTTTCCTTGAAGATGCTAAGCATCCCTTTGAAAACAGACCCACTGGACACCAGAACATGAAATCAGGACGTAGGCCTGTTCTGAGGAGGGAAGTGTTATTCAGGACTTATACCAGAAGCACGTCAGTATGCTCTCTGCTAGGATTCACCATACCCTTCTGCTTCATTGCTTGATCTGACCAAGCAGCAATAAAATAGCTCTTTTTTTTAGTAATTTTAGTAACACTTTTTCTGAGAGGAGGACACTTATATTAGCAAAAATTGCCTGTGCTTTAAAGCTAAACCTGCTGGTTTATTTGTTCATTTTCTGGTGTCTAGAGTTTCAAGTTATTACTGCTAGTGGTCTCTCTGCCTTAGCAAAACATAAACATTATTCTGAGTAGCTCATTATATTGGCATCAAAATATGTGCATTTCCAAAAGAGGCGATAGTTGTTCATTCCTTGTCAAGGTACAAGGCAGAAAACCATTACAATAAAAACCTAATTCTTAACTGTCTTGCTTTAAGTTTCTCATTAAAAAATGGCTAAGCACATGTAATATTTTTTTAATCCTCACTATCTGTTCCATATGCCAGGAAACCTAAATTTTATTTAGAAGTTGTTTATGTTGAAGCTTACCGTTGGGGAAAAAAAACTGAGCAGGGCCTTAAATATAGGTGTGAGAAGAGACTTTTACTAGGTTGTTGTATGGGACTGCTAGGTGTGTGAACACAGTAGTTCGTTTGTACATTTTAATATATTAATAGAAATTCTGTAATTGTTCATGTAGGCAGACAAAACTGCGTTATTATTTGTATTTAACACAATATCTTAGCATATGCTTGGGCATACATCCTCTAAAATATTATATTGCTGTGTTACCTTTCCAACATGGAAAAGTTCTATTCAATGTAAAGCATTAGAAATTTGGAGCCTAACTAAATTTCTGGAACCATGGCTTTGGGGGACTAAAGAAACATATCTTTCTATCTTGATGTCCCAGCGAGTATAATATGAAGGAGTGCTGTGTTTCAAAAATAGAGCAAGCGGAATCCTCAGAAGTACGTCAATGCTGAGGGCAGCCTAGAGAGCAAATAACTTATGAGGCAAGTTACTGCTGCTAATGGTTTGCAGCTACAATGAATTTGTTTTGAAACTGTGGAACGAATTTTATTAGACATTTTCACGTTGCAGTTTGATTTTATGCTGTGTGTTGCATTCTGAGGTATTGGATAACTGAGGCTGGACATATAAATTAAGATTTTATTATTTTTTTTTTCCTATGACAGGATAGCTGTGCAAATACATATACAGTAAGCTCGTAAGATAACTTTTTAAATGTGATGTTAGTGCAATCATTCAGAAAAGGAGAACGGCATGAGTATTCCCATCTAAACAAACTTGATGAAAAGAAATTAACCTGTATTAAAATGCTGTTACTGTAGACAGGTTGTCCAAATGCAGTGGTAATTTCAGTAAACATCTGTTGGAATTACAGTTCTGAGCACTGAGAATGTTTGACTTCCTTCAAGAAGGAAGGCAGCTTACATGGAATAAATCAGCACTTTTAAATGAAATGTATTCTGCTGAACAAGCTGAATTTGAAGGTTAGAGGTGACTGTCACATAATTACCAAAGCACTTTGTTAGGGAAAAGTTAGTGCCTGAAGTCACCTTGAGCTGCCTTTTTCTTCTCAGGTATTTATAGAGTAAGGGTCGACGAGTGAAACACAATAGATTGTAGCTGTAGTTATTGTAAGAGAGATGGAAGCTTCTGGGGAGAGGCCTAGTGCATTCCTCCTACACGAGAGCAGTCCTGCCAGTATAACGCACTGAAGAGTTTCCTTTCTGTGATTGGTTTTGTGTCATTAGCCTTCCTTCTACTCCTAGGATGGACTGGGTGCACAAAATGGCATAAGGTGATTTAGTTTCTTTTTATGTCCATCTAAGGAGTCATACACTCGCGTGTCTAACAGAGCACTTTTAAATTTTGAAAATGTGTCGGCACAGAAAATGAATTCTTCCCCAGGGCATGTTCTTATTCAAACATCTGTGCTGCTTTTGTGGTTATACCTGTGCTGTAGGACACCTTAGCTCATAACATCATTTATTTGTTTCACTGTGGAAAAAAAAAAAACAACAAACGTTGGCAGCTCGTCTCCTGCCCTTGTTGAATTCATACGCTTTTTAAAATATGCAAAACATTATAAAATGGCTATGGTGAAATAGTTACTTTAGCTTGCTGTTTGGATTAGGGTTCCTACATTTTAAAGTCTGGGAGGGAGGACTCTTAGATCGTCTTTGCTCTTTAGATCCTCTGTGCTCTGGAGGCCTGTACATCCTATACAGAGCACACTTACTTTTTTTTATGGTAACTCTTATGATACTGAACATTTACTGTAAATAAACTTTGAAGAGCATGGTTTGTTTTTTGTTTTTTTTTTTTTTAATTTTCATTTTGGGAGGGTGATGCTGTTGCTGTTTGCCTCATTATGCAGTGGCTTACTCTAGGTTGTGGATGATGGCTGCCCTGGTTGTGGCTGAGGTGGGAAGTAGTTCCCTAGCTCTCCCTGCTCAGCTAGAAACACTTTACATCTGTTGGGCTTCCTTGAGTTAAAGCATTAACTTAGCTGTCTTCCTCAGACACGTACAAGGGTGAGGAATGGAAGACCGTATGAGCTGGTCTGTGCGCTTTTAATGGAAGCTGTGCTGTACATGGCCTACAACAATAGAATGCTCTTTGGAGGCTCTTAAAGATATATG
The DNA here is from genome assembly GCA_009806455.1 of Tetrax tetrax. Taxonomy (NCBI): domain Eukaryota; kingdom Metazoa; phylum Chordata; class Aves; order Otidiformes; family Otididae; genus Tetrax; species Tetrax tetrax. The sequence continues at coordinate 194,104 of WHYT01014974.1, forward strand.
CTAGAACTATGTACATTTATGTTGGAAATAAGACAATTACTTGTATTAAGAGTAACTAAGAAAAGGAAAAACAGTAGTGTGGGAAAAAAAACAGAGAGGTAAGGAAAGTGGTGGGAGGAGAGCCTGTTTCTCTGTGGCCAGTTTGAGGAGCTGGAAGAGAAGGCTGGGCTCTTCGTTGCCACTGCCATGGAGTAGGGACTAACATCCCACATGGCTTGAAATTTGAAATGGTGAAAAGTGTGCTGAATCCTCTGGATTCTCCTTCGGGGAGAGCTGGGTTTCTAGTCCTGACCTGGGACCATCGCTGAAGTTCTTAAAATGATCAAGAGGGAACGCTTTATTACAAAGTGTTAAATGCTTTGACAGAGATGATTCTTAAATTCTGATTCTCAAAACCAGAGTTGTTTCATGTCATCTTCTGCTCTGCTTCTGTGTAACAGTTGCTAGTGAAGCTATGTGATGTAAACTTACTTGCCTTCCAGTCTTATGAGCTTTTAGGTAGCTTAATTATTTAAGGTATTTTTCTCCTCGAGGAATGAGTGCAGATGAGAGAAATGAGCTGAGATAAAGAATTAGGCCAAGTCTCTTCCCCTAGTAACAAAACGAACAACAGTGACCGAAATACAAAAGCAAATAATTTCTGTTCATGGTAATTTCTGCCAGTAAATAATTCCTGCTAGTGAAATGCAATGTGCTGGAACCCATCTGCAGGGCATTTTCATGGGATGGCTTATAGTGGTATCACAGACAGAAACTAGACTGTAATTTATCTATTCTCTAGGAAAATGTCACTTTTTCAGGATGTGCTGAAGCAATAATTTTTATACACACTCGTGTGTGTACCATTTTATTGATTAAATAATAAAGTGAAAAGTAAGACAGCTCACCAAGGTGGACTGGCCTGGAAGACAGGAAAGGAGCAAGTGGAAACATCTCTGCTGCCCAAAAGGTTGTCAGTATGAGATGATCACATAATTAATTTCTGAAGTAGGATTTCAGATTCGAGACTTGTCGAATGCTTAATAAGCCATAGATTTCTTGGGGAGAGTCTGCACAAATCACTTCAGTGTCTGTCACACCTGTGAGACAGGAACAGTACTACTTTAACTCCAGAAGCATGCTCTGAAGAGAAGTTCGCTAGTGCAAGTATTTCTGCCCTTCCATAAACAAATCTAAACCCAAAGGAAGTACTTCTGTTGCTGTTGTTCTTTCTAGTGTTGTTTAAGGCTTTCTGTTTGTAAATCATGCATCAATATACTGTTGTGCAGCAATGGCTCTGTGAATCTGTTTCTTATTCAGAATAGTTTTCTTGTTGTGGTGAGGTGTCCCAGCTTTGGGGAGAAGCATGGCTGCAAGATAACTTAAAGGAACTTGAGTTGCCACTGCTCAGAGTCTGCTTGAATTAAGATTTTTATTTTATGTGGTTTGGGTCTTTTGCATGGATTCCTCAGTGTTTCAAGGAATTTGGCTTGTGGTTTTGGTTTCAGGGTTCAGGCAAGATAGACACACATACAGAGAGATATAAATGCGTATATTTAATTCTGGAAGACTTCTTTCCTGCAGATACCCGAGATCAGATTCGACTATTCAGTCATATGAGGAAAACTTATTTTTCTTTTTGTTTTCACACTGGTATTAAAAACTTCACTAGTCAATGTGAATCTATATTAGTGTCTAACTGTTCATGCATCATGCTCACAGAGAACTCTAAGTCATGTAACTCTGTTTTGCTTGCTTTGACTTTGTCTTGCAGAGTTCCAAAGTGCTTGCAAAGAAGGAGCTCTCCTACATGCCTATCATTGGCTGGATGTGGTATTTCCTAGAGATAGTCTTCTGCAAGCGTAAGTGGGAGGAAGACCGGAAAACAGTCATGCAGAAGTTGCTGAATCTCCGGGACTACCCTGAAAACTTTTGGGTGAGTGATGACTCAGTGGAGTGTGAAGTGCTGTGGTGCTTGGAAGGGATAAAGGGCAGCGTGATAGTTGCCACGTTGCTCCTGAGAACTTTTGATTCATGAGCTTCCTGGGCTATCAGGAGAGTATTCTCTAAGAATTAAATTATCTCTTGAATTTCCCATGTAATAGTCTGTCTTGTCTGTTTTCTTCTTCTGTGGTATGGAGCCCTACAGGTGATATTGTAAAAACACCTCCACTATGATCCATTCAGTAAACTTTGTCCCTCTGAATACAGGAGTTGGAGAGGGATAGATGCATCAGTTCATCATGGTGTAACAGATGCATGTGACAATGTTGTGTTGCAACACATGAGCTGTACTCTTTACCTAAGCTCACCTCTCATCTTGGATTGCAGAGTTCATACTAGTATTTTGTCCTTCCGTTCCCCTGCGAATCTGCCATTCCCGTGAAGATGCTAAGTCAGACGTGGCCTAGTAGAAGTGGAAGCCACAGATGAGTACTTAGTCAGAGAAGTGGCCTCTGGAGCAATTGACTGTGTTTCAGGGAGAGGATTGATATCACCTTCAGTAATAGGGAAGTGTTACTTTCTGCATCACTATGATTTTTTAATATTGAGTCTGCCTGGCATTTCCTAGTCTGGGAATGAAAATTTGAATATTTCTTTTCTCAGTAGTCAGAAAAATCCTAGTTCTCATGAGCTGATGGATCCCTCAAGAGAGGGATTCAGTTAAAGAAATGGTACCTTAAGGAGCCTCACAAGGGCTTGCAGAAACTATTGCTTAAGAAGCAGTTTCCTAGTGAAGATATATATGTATCTCATTCTCTGAAACAAAACTTTCTTTTTAATTGTTACTGATTTAAATGAACGCTAAGCAATCGCAACTAAGCTCTGTGCTTGCATAATGATTAAATGACTTTCAGGCAGGAGGCTGTCTAGCAAAGGGACCGTTCTTGTTTTCTAGTTCTAGTCTCTCTCCCAGGGATTTTCCTGTGCTCTGTGACTCTTAAAAGGTGTTGAATGCCTTTCTGTACCCCTAGGCAGTTCAGCTGTCACTGGTGAGCACAAACCGCCGCCATCCTTTATATACTGCTATAGAGGGATTGCTGAGAAGGAGCTGTACCTGTACTGAGAGACACAGTTGTTGGCGTACACCTGGGGTTTTTGGAGTGTGGAGTTTTGATTTGCCTGTGTGTGGTGACGTAATGTCAAAAGGCATAGCAGTAGCACCTTGGAAGGCAGAAAGACAGAGCATGCTAAGTGGGCTAGGAGGATTTTCTTTTCAGTTTCTGTATGTTTCATCTAGCTGTTTAACATTGTGCATGTGATACATGAGTAAAAGTGCCCTTAGATGAGCTGGAACTGAAGCTGGCTGCTTGGCTAGTTTTCTTCAGTCTCTCTGTGTTGGCTACATCTTTGCTGGGCGTTATGAGGACTTAGCTTGTGCAATCTGGCAGTACTCTCTGATCTGTTAGTTTGTATTCAGGCTTGGCAGAAAGCAGATGAGCAAGTGGTAAATCTTCAAAGATCTGTCTGCTCTCCCTGTCTGCCAGTGGCAAAGTTGTAATCGTTCATGTCTGAGCACTTCCACTGTATAGTTCATAAGGGGATAAGGCTTCTGGTTGTCCCACATTTACTGCCCTATGTCTGTTACCAGCCCAGTCATTGGCATCAAAGTTACCATCTGCAGTTCTCAGTGGTTCTCATGACATAGGGAAAGCAAGTGGGTTGCAGTAAGGGGAAATTAGTTGGGCACCAAAGCATTTCTTGGAAATGTTTGGTTTAGACATTTACCAAGTTTTAGATACCAAGGCACTCAAGCACCTCACCATCAGTGAGAGACTTGCAACAGGACATAGGTTTTGAGTGTTTTCTAACATCTCGTTAAAGACGGTGTGACTCATTTAGAGAAATCAAGTCATTCAGACAGCAAGTAGCAGAGCAGATGTTAGAGCCCAAAGGCTAGAGTTCAAACCAGGGGATGGCAAGTTGGGTGGGTCAGGACAATTGAGAGAGTTTGGTTTGGTTTTGGTTTGGTTTGTTTTTTTACTCCAGGGCAATTAAATGACTGAAATGTGTATGTGGCCATGCCTGTCCCTGCTAGCACTGTTAATTTGGGCTGTTTTAGTGGGAATTAGAGGTGCCTCTGGTCAGAAAGATGTGGAAGACCTGAACTGCTTTCTAACTGTAGTTCTCTCTTGGTTTCAGTTCCTGATTCATTGCGAGGGCACAAGATTCACAGAACAGAAGCACCAAATTAGCATGCAGGTAGCTGAAGCCAAAGGCCTGCCCAAGCTCAAGTATCACCTCCTGCCACGAACGAAAGGATTTGCTGTCACTGTGCAGTGTTTGAGAAATGTAGGTAAGGAAAGTCACAAGGAACAGTGCTAAATGGTTATTTCATGTAACTGCTGTCACTTTGCCGTGCTCTTATTTTTCCCCGTAGCATGTGGATCGCAGAGCCCTGGGATCTGTTCTGACCTTTCTTCCACTAGCCTGCAAAAATTTAGATTTTACTAACAAAGTCCTGGGGCAACTTGTTTTTTTATGTTTAGATTTCGTTGGGGTTTTTGGTGGGCTTTTTTCTTTGTTTTCTGTTATTGTGAGTCTGTATTGGGGGATGTACTTGGTAAATGTCTAAAGAATAATATTTCTCAGTATTTACAAAGCAATCCTATTCCAGTTGAAGCCATTACATCACTAGAGAATCTGAGACAGTGTGTCTTAAATATTTTCTTGTGATAAATATCTGCCTCAAATAACACTATTTTAAAAAAAATATATATATTCTATTTTAAACTTCTGTGTAGATGTACTCTTTAGAGGTTTTTTAGTAACCTTTGTGGAGCTGAGGAATTGGAGTACACCTTGACTGAAGATGCATGTATGAGAAATTTATGAATAAATTATTTCTACATTACAGAAGATGAGTAAGATTTTCTTTGTTAATGTTGTTCTGAACTCCCCACCTCCCAGTTATTTCTGGTTACTTGAATTTGCCAACTTTAAAGTGCCATCAGTAAGAATATGGCACACATGCCTTTGAAGTGATTTTCTTTGACTAACACAATCCATCAAAGTCTTCTGCTGTGTACTTCATGGACGAAGGAAGGACAGTGCTAAGTAGTCATAGCGCTACAGTATTTTGGGGTTTGGTAGGTTTGTGTGCTGTTAGAAGGCTGATTTGTAAGAAAGACAAAGTAGTTAGTGGTTTAGAAGAAAATGTTCTAGCTTGACTGAAGTTAATGTCAAAGCTTCTTTTCTCTTTGAAGACATGTTTTCATGTGGCATATCTGGGATAGCTGCTGTGAAAAAAGCTTTGCAGTCAGCTGTCTTGCTATCTGTCATGTTTCTTCCACATATCCTCTTGCAAGTCGGGTAGATGATATCACTGTTGTAGCTTGTCAGGCATCCATGACTTCCCACTCCCAGCATGGATAGCATAGCTTGGATCTTTTCTGATCTTACCCCTGTGAAGAAGGGGTAAGTTATGTGTGGCGTCCAGCAGCTCCCTTAAGGGCACAGTTTAACCTTCTCTTTCGGACTGTTTTGCTGAAAGCAGGGGGAGATAGACTTGAGGCCTTGAGGAAGAGCTGAGTCAGAACTCTGTGACCTCCAATGCCCTGAGCTGGGAATCAGGGACAGGTTATTTTGGTGGTGATTTTGTTCTTTTTCACTAAGACTGTGTAAAGCAAGCAAAACATGGTATGACTGCGGGCAGACAGCTGATTTGTAGGAAAATGTTTCAAAATGAAACAATTTTAGGGAACCCAGGTGACACTTACAAAAAGTTTTGGTCATTAACGTGCTGCACTACAGTAACACTTCTTAGGATCCTAAATATTTGAAATACTTTCAGGAAAAGAAGACTGAGATTGCTAGATTACTTATATTCTTGCAGAAGTGTATGTTACTACCTCAGTCCAGGAGCTGTGACTTGCTAGATCAAACAGCGTAAGGCTAATAAGTTACGATTTCCCTGTGAGGGTTCAAGGAGAAGCACAGAGAGTCATAACTTCTCATAGATAGTTTTTGTTGAAACTGTATAGCTTAAAAACCCAGCCAACAAACCTCTGAGGGAAATGGCTGATGACCCCAGATCAGTCTTGCAAATTCTCCTGGGTATGTTGCTTTACTTGCCTTGTCGCTGTTTGCAATGAGAGGGAGAGAATAAGAGTTACTGTCTGGGTTACTATATGTTTCTCTCCCATAGAGACAAGGGGAACATGTGAAGAGCATTTGAAAGGCATTTGTAAACATTATCTTATTTTTAGAGCTCCTTGTAACATTAATATGTACAGGTAACAAGTCCATAAATGTTTTTTGAATAGAGAACATGATGGAAGTCTGTTTTAACAGTCCATAATCGAGCAATGTACGTTCTATCTAGAAATTATTCCTTTCTTCTATGAATACTGACAGGATTTGACCACTTGTCTCTGTTAACCTGCACTGACATTTGGTACCCATATTATAAGCAATAACATTTTGTTGTAGGTGTCAATACATGCAGAGGCTATATACTGTAGTAATTTGGAATTTTTATTTTTCTTTTGAATATTTAAACTGATAAATAGTACTGTTTGACTTGTTCACTGTAAATCCCTCGAGTCTCATTGTTACACTCTTCCTTATAATGCGGCCCAGTGGGTGACTGTATCCCTCTCTTACAGCCTCAGATTACTTGTTCCAAACAGCATCAGTGTGACTGCTGAATTGCTGCTCTGTCTGCAGAAGCAGCACTGGCAACATGCAGATGTTCATAACTTCAGTTCAGTGACATCTCTAATGACCTACCAGAATGACTCTTGCAGGCTGACCCATCTCTCCTGCGGTACGATTCGCATCCATTTCAGTGGCCGAGTGTGCAGTGGGGTATCCCCGCATGTCTCTTGAAAGTGAGGCTGGTGCTGAGCTGCCTGAGCCTGTTTTGGGGCTTCCCACTTAGGCTAAAACACTTTCTGCTGTTCCACAAGGGCTGGCGGGTCTGGCTGGAGTGCCTTGCTAAGGGAGATAGCTGCAGCATGCCATGGCAGTGAAGGCAAGCTGAATGTTTGGATCTGGTTCCAAGCTAGGTATGACAGAGGTCAGCATTTCCTTTTCCTCTATTCTTTGTTCCTCCTTTCTGACAAGGGTGTGATTCAACCTGTCTGAGGCTGCAGTACTGTAGGATGGTGGAGCTGTTCTGTGACTGTACAGGAAATTCACTCACAATAGCAGTCATCACACCTTGGTCCTTTTCGACACTTTCTACCAGCTCTTAATGTTACCTGGTGCAGCAGTTCTGTGTCTGTTCTGAAAAACTTAGCTTCAGAAGGAGTTTGTTTAATGTCCATACGTGGGAAACTGCCTCCTTACCAGTGGGTGCCATATCTGTCAGCATAAGCAGATATGTTTGGATAAAAATACCTTTCACACAAAATAACAAGTAAAGAACCTTCCCTCCAAACTTACTTCCTTCAGAAGTGATAATGGAATATTTTGCTCTTCAGTGATTCTTAAATGAATGCTTTCAATATTTTTTGGACTTCTGATACTTTTAGCGGTGGCTGTCTCTACCAGTTTGGTAGCACGGATGCAGTCCCCAGGAACTTCATTTCTAGAAGCTGTTTTCTGTCTTAATAAATTGCTGTTAGGTTGTAGAGTTTCCACCGTGTACTGTTCATGGAAGCAAATGAAAATACAGGTCTGTTTCTAAACCACTCATCCATTACTCACAGTAAAAATAAATGTCATAAATATTGCAAAAGATACATTTAACTGTTACTTTTATTGCCTGGCTGTGTATCAGGCAGCTCCTTTCAGCTTTTTTTATTTAGTTAAAACTTGTATTTCAAAACATGCCTCATGATGGACTGTAGATAGCACCAAGTTGTCAACCTTTTCCTCCAGTTGTGCATACTGGGAACTACTGTCTCAGAGGGAAGGCATGAGAATAAATTCCATCCATCATTCCATGATGTTCTCATGGAGTTCAATATGACAGTGTTTGGGGGTTTTCCAATTACTTTTTTCACCATGAGATGCACTTTAGTCCTGGATTTTTTTTAGTGTTTAGCGAGGCTCCTGCACATCCTCCTGAGCAAGCTAGCAAGTTTGAGAGGATGAGTGATTTTTGACCAAGATGACCAGAACAATTAAATGTTAAATCAGAGGATTGTGTCAAGGTGGCTGTCATACCGGCACTACAGTGAATCCCACCATCTCTTCTCCCTTTCCCAGTCCTCACTTCAGATCCTAGGGTGTTAGTGTGAAGCTGTATGTAGGCATACTTACTGTCTGTAGGCTGATGTGTCAGATGATCATTCTGGCATAATCCACCATGTCCACAAAATAATGTGTGAAATTGTAAAGGACAGTTAAAGTAAAAAAAAATCCTCTCTGGGTATGTAATCTGATGATTTCTTAGGTCAAAATTAAGAAATTAAGCCTTAGATTCTTAAGTACCTAGCTCTCTGTCAGAATACTGTACAAAGAACCAAAAAGTAAAGATATAAAAAAAAAAAAACCTGGGCAGAGATTAGAAACCAAAGCAAAAAACCTAGCCTTTTTGTCAGAAAATAACAGTTCAGCTGGAAAAAAAAATTGTTTTCATTTATGTTCTGCTCAGGGCCTTTGAAAATACTTCCAAATATTGAATTCCATTTGGTTTTTAATGAAAATGATGTTTTAAGATATATCTTCTTTAAGAAAATACTTTATTTCACAATTGAAGTAAAACTTCGCAAACACTGCCTAAATTAGCCTGAGGGTGTTTTCAAGATACTGTGGAGTTATTTTTTTTACTTGGTTTAGAATGTGAAATTTCTGGACTCTTCAGCTTTTGGATAAGAAACTAATGAGATGTCCAGTTCTAATTATGTAATTACAAAATAAACATTAAATTAAAAAAAAAAAAATAATCAGTGTGTCATGCGGCATGCTAGTGCTGCTTTGGCTGTGGAAGCTTTCTGGCAAACTTTAGTTTCGTGCAGTCTTTTTCTTTGACATTTCTACTATTGTTTTTTTTTTTTTTCTGCACTTGCAAAATGGAAAAGCTTGAGTCTTCAGTTATTTTATATCTGGATATAACAGAGGTCTGTTTACTCCTGCATATGCTATCATTGTCTTGGATTTGGCACTGCTTTGCACCAAAAGACTTCAGTGTGGTATTAAAAAGGACTGGACTGAATATCAAACTACAGACCAGTTACAAACTGGAATGGGGTATTTTTTCCCTGGAGTGAAAGAAGACTGTCTATGGCGATCAGCATATAAAGATGTTCCTGTCCAACTCTGCGGAAGTTTTTTCTGAACTGGAGAAGTATATTCCAGTATGTCTGAACCCAATGAATGAATGAACCCAATGAATGAACCAAATGTACCCAATTCATATCAAAACTCAAATGCAGACGTCTTGTAAAAGACAAAAGAACAAGTGCTGCGTACATCATACTTCCCTTTATTGCATCCCTGTTGTTGTTAGAATAATCTCATGCTTTTAAAGAATAAACTAAGAAGCTTACCCTATATAAACCCAAATTGAGCTCTTGTCTTCCTTCAGTTACATTGGATTAGTAAATTAGAGTAGATTAGTAAAAGCCTTCTACACGAAGAAACTTAAAAATTGAGGTAGATATATTGTACGGGGAGAGTAGCGTGCTTGAAGTAGATTTTGGCTTGTGTGGTAGTTTTGAATTTGGGCTAAAACCCCAACTGTAGTAGGAAAGGAAGAGAGCTGTGAATGAGGCATGTGGTCTGTGTGCAGCAACAGGGTTTGGCCTCTCTTGTCCGGATTTCCTTGCAGCGCTGAACCCGGGCTGTTCCGTCCTGCGCTATGAATTCTGTTTTGCAGTCACAAATGTTGTGGTGAGTTTCTGGGGATGAATGCTGTGACAAAGCCATATTTGCCTCTTTTAAGCCAGAGAGGCTTAAAACACAAAAGCAAATCTGTTTTTTATAACAAAAGGCTTGCTTAGGTGGGTCAAGAGCTCTCACAATAAGGGCTCATCGCAGTGTTATTGCAAAACTCTAGAGCAGAAAACCTAAAACACAGCAAGCTACACATGAAGTGCATGTTAGTCACTTTTGTGACAAAAAAGTCTTGTTGCTGACGTTCATCTTAAAATGCATACCATGCTGCACAATTGGTTTCTGTCAGGAAAATTACTTGCTCTGTGGCAATTTTGTGACAGGAAAATAGTGTCTCTAAGGATGTGTTCAAAGTAACTTTTTGGAAATGCTTTATGTGGTTTAAAACAGTGAACGCTTTTTCTGTAGAAACTGCTTGTTAATGCTGTCTCAGTTTAACTACAAGCAACCTTTGCAAATACTTTGACTGTTACTACACAGTCCTGAACTGCAGAAACGGTTTTCTCGAGGCGGAAAGTTTGGTTGCAGTTTTGTTCTGTGGCACTTGGCTGTTGCATTCCTCACAGCTGCGTGTCTTGGTGGCAGCAGCCCGGCTCCCGCAGGATGGGGTCTGTTACGCTGTCTCTGCCCGTGCCCTGTCGCAAGCGCCTCCGTTAGCAAGTAACGGACGTGAAGGGGAGCTTGTTTTGCACCCCGGTGATTCACAGTTGCATTGAGCCCTCCTGCCGTAGGATGTGTTGCACACGTATTTTACCTGTTTTTAATGAAACTGTATATATTCATTGTTTATAAAGTGTGTATCTGCCTGGTTATTTACCTAGATTTGGGGGGGAGTTGTCATTCGCAGTGAGTTGAAAAAGCTAATAGTTTTTCAACCCTTTGACTTCTAGGATGTCCTAGGTACATTAACTGTGAGAAACACTAACTTTGTTCCCTGTGCCCAGCATTCTGCACCTGATGGGGAAGGAGACAAGGGGGGAGAGCAAACCCTTCCATTTTACTGGTGCAGGGTCACTGGTTCTTGGCTTCTTAAAACCTGCATGTTGAATATTCCATTGTCATTTTACCTTGGTGACAGCTCAAACTACGGTGCTATTGCTGGTGACTTCATATTTAAATATGCTCCTTGCCTGAGAGGGAATGACTTATTTCCATTCTGTTACTACAGTAATTAAAGTACCTGTTTCTCTTTTGTAGTTTCTGCAGTCTATGATTCTACCCTCAATTTTAGAAATAATGAGAATCCAACATTGCTGGGAGTTCTAAATGGAAAGAAATATCATGCAGATTTATATGTAAGGTGAGTAATCCGTATTCTAATTCCTTTTTGGCATACAGAAGTGTGTACCTGCAGTCAATAATTGCACAAGTAAGGAAATATTTTCAATTAAGTAGCAGATAGCAAATCTCTACTGACCTGACTTAATAGAACTGCAAATAAAAACTCACATGGGATGGGAAGGGTTTCTTGTAAAGTTCTGTGGTGGGTTAGTGTTGGAGCACAGGAGCCTAGCAGTGATCCCACAAGCGACCAGTTCATCATAACCCCATTATAGATATAATGTCACCCTTTACACTCTTCCAGCCTGCTGCAAGTCAGTCTGGCAGAGCATGGAAATTGCTTTTCACAACTCAGGCTTTGCCCTTCTGTCCTTTTGAATTCCCTGACAAGCTCTTACAGGCAGTGTAAAATTCATGGCAAAATTAGTTTTGGCAATTAATTGGGAACCATCATAGATGTTCTTCAAATTCCTTCCTGTTTGCTTATTGAAGTACTGTAGATTTTGTACTCAGCAGGAGTTTGTAAAATTTGGATGGCCTTGTATGTCTCTGCTTAAACTGTGTTGGCTTCTAGTGTTTGTCATATTACGGCTTTCTTAAACAAAGGAACAAAGCAGTAGTGTCGCACCTCTTAATTTATTAACTGCAAACAGGAGTGTCCTGACTGTGAAATGTGCTCTCTTCTTTGCTGAAGGAAGTTAATTTGATGTTGCTCTTAACAGATATTAATTAAAGTATGTGCTGTATTGAAAAATTTAAAATTATTAAATATTGCTATTAGCATACCTAAATAAAGATGACAAGGGGATTTTTTTTTTTTGTCACAGAATTATTGACTGAGATTCATGTAATATGATGAAAACTTTGTTTTTGTCAAGAGAGATTTTTTCAGTGATAGGAGCCATTTTGCTGGAAATTATCCAACCAAGCTGCATGTAACAAAAATTATAGGAATTGGAGATGTTACTGAGAAATACTAGAGTGCTTTACCCTAGGTATAAGGAGAATGGTTTATTTTTTCTTTCTAATGCCTAGCTGATTAAATACAGCCTTAAACTTCACAGGATGGATAAGAAATTATTTAATTCAAAACTTTTCTTTAGAAACAGAAAATTGAAAACTTTATCAGGAAGGTGGCTCTAGTGAGCTGAAATATAATGCATTACTATTTCAAAAATCTAAATATCTGAATTTCAGATACATCTGAAAACTGAGGGTGGCTCTAGAAGCAAACTGTACTTTGCTGATCTGGGAGCTGGTACCATAAATTTTGAAAAGGTGGAGAATGTAGTGAGCCTTCTATCAGATGGATGCTGTGTGTGTATAATGTAAGTGCTGATCATGGGAGCTGAAGTATTTAATGATCTTCAGTTTCTCGTTTACCATTGGCAGGCGGATCCCACTCGAGGAAGTCCCAGAAGATGAGCAAGAATGTTCTAACTGGCTCCACAAACTGTACCAAGAAAAGGTTGGGTTTTTGTCTAGCCAGCACTTGTGAGCCACCAGTGCTGTTACTTATACTGCTAGTAGACCTTCACAGTGTGCATGCGTAGTGGTCCTGCTCTGGGGCCTTGGGGTAGGTGGGTTGGTTGGTTTGTTTTTCAGGATAAGTGCTCTGTTTCTCTGGATCCAAAGTGGTCTTGTGTTGTCAGTCATGACTGCCTTTATTTTGTACCTAAAGAGCAACAGGAAAAAACTTAAGCAAGCCCCAATAGAGTGGTTTTAAAACTCTTATTTAGAAAGTTGCATAAGGATACAAAAACCACAACTACCTCCTGGTCCATAGAAGGACCTCCTTCCCCTTGAAGGCACCTCCTAAATCAAGAAGTAATTAATGAGCTAAATATTTTGCTGCAGTTTATTAAATTTTTGTCCCTTGTTTTACCCTGTCTTTTCTATCAATGCAAAGATCCAACATCAATAGGACAGGCTGATAAATTGCTTTCACATTGTGTGCATTGAAGGCATGCATTTAAGATTCCTTATTATGTAGCATGGGGGCAGAATAATAATGACTGTATGTTTGTAGATGCCCACTGATTATTTTTTTTTAATATGTATCTTTCAGATTTTCAGAATCCCTTTCTCATGGCTTTTGGTTTTTATGAACATAGGAGATAATGATTGGGGGATGTGCTCTTTGAATACGCTCAGCATTCCCATTTCAATCTGTGGGAGTCATAGGTATGCGAGGCACGAGGGCCCGGCAGCTCAGTTTGCTTCAATAAATTGATCCACATGGTGTATTCAGACTGGAATTCAGTAGTGCTTCGGATTTAGAAGTGACAGAATGTAGCTGCGCGCTGGTTTCCTCTCACTGGGGCAGCAAAATTCTGCTGTGCCGTTTGTTGTACTCTGCCCAGAACACCACGTTAGCATTTCTGTATTGACCACGTTCTAGTCTTTCCCAGCTTCAAACCGTGACTGTTCCTGGTTTAATTCGTAGCCCCTCTAAGCAGCTTGCTTACAGGAATGTGAAAAGTAGATGTGCATTGAGACCTCAGTGGTAGATCTGCCAGCTTTGCCTCTCTTCTCCCTTGCTGTAAACTGAGCCACCAGCACCTAATTCAGACACGACCCCGACGCCTTTCTGTAGAAAGGCATTCCATTACCCACGTGCTCTCTCCACAGGCGTATAAATGCGAATGAACATTGCAGAAGTCCACTTTCTGCTACTGTGGCTTTATCTGTAACCCTCTTTCATGTTCCTGAGAAATGTTTAGGCATTTGGAAGACAGGAACATAAATCAAATGAGAATGTGTTTTCCTGTATCCCTTATGACATAGTTTGCAGTAATCCACTTCAAGTTTTTTTCTGATATTCCCTCTTTGGTGAATGCTTAGTTTTTTTCAAGTGCAAACAGAGCGTACATCTGTCCTACTTTCTTCGTAACAGCTTAGTGTGCTGGTTGGTTACATGATAGTTCCCTATTTAAGCATAGGAGGAAGGAATGTGTGTTCAGCTTTCCTATCCATTAAAACCTTTTCAGTTGTGTGGCCTTTTTTTGATTGGCTGGGTTTTTTTGATTTGGTGGTGATTTTTTTTATTATTCTGAAGGTCGCGCGTTCCTCATCCTTCAGCTGTTTTAAATCAGTGGAGCTTTTATTTCATTGCAATAATTCCTGGTTTACAGAAGCCCATGTCTCAGTAAAATCAGAGTGGGAGAATAGAGAGCAGGGACAACTTCTTCAGGAGTTCTGAGACGATGAAAGCCCATTTCAGGGTGAAAATGTAATTCTATTTCAGCTTTCTGGCATGCATCTTTAAACAGATAATTGAGTCTTAGGTTGGATAACAAGCAGCATTGCCACCTAGGTGTTGCTTCCAAAAATGAATTCTATTTCAGGTTAATGTCTTCAGAGTCAGTAAATATTTATGATAAAATGTAACAAATCTGTATTCAAAGGGCAGTAATTCATTGCAAGATATGCATTCATCCCCTGCTTTGTCTGTTTTGGTTGTAGCACTCCACTTTCTGTTTCAAAGTAAGATAAGATAACGCATGCTACTGATAAACAGAGCCCCCGTTTTATAGTGCATTATAGTGGCACGTGCCCTTGCGTACTCTCAGTGATTTTCATAATTTTGCAGTATTTTATTTTGTGAATATTATCCTTCCACAGATGGCCAGCACTGTATCAGGTAATGCCAAATGATGACAAAGGTGCGATTTGGGTTGCACATTGCCTTTTTTTTTTTAACTTGTATTTATTTTTTTTAAACTGCCATTATTAGAAAGACTCACTTTGACAAGGATTGGGTTGAGCATCTTAGTGTCTGGTCTGACGAGGTACTGTATAGTAGTCACCACTCTGCTAGCCCTTGCATGTTTGATTTCTTTTTTCATGTCCTTACAGCCTCAATGCCTGAAATAGAAGTTCTGCTTGAGAATCTTAATTTCCATTAGAAAGAAAGCAAGCTTCTAACTCTTCTCACTTCTAAGAGAAGCATGGAAAACAGGGCATGGAAATAGATGCTGAAATGCCCCAGGGAATTAGGAAAGCATAACTGAAGAGGAGAAGTGTACAGAATTCCAGTGCTGGGGAACAAAGGATACATTTTTGGATACTCTTTGTGGGCTTCCTCATGAAAGGGCAGTGGCGTACCTCTGCAGTCAGACCTCCCAGGTGGGAGCAGGGAGGAAGAATCCAGTCAGCCTCCCACAAGAAAATGGATGTTCCCTGATTTCCCCCCACTGCATTACCCACTCCACTGTCTGAAGTAACTCAAATTTGGTGGGGGCGTTAGAGGGAGCATGTTTCCATGTCTGAATATGCTGCTTAGGTGGGTGGGATTTATTAGAAACTGAAAACAAGCACCGTATGCAGGTGAGTGAAAGGAACTTAATTTGGGCAAGGTGACTGAGAGAAATGCTGAGGCACATTGTGGGTTTACGTGCTGACTCCAGCTGTTGATGGGTACCGTAGCACCCTTGCAAAAGCTTAGAAGACAGATCAACTCACCGATCTCTTCTGCAAGGAATATGAATGTTTTTAAAAGCACAGAAGAGCTGTTCCCCTCAACGGTGTAAAACATTTAGTGGAGATGATGGCATTGACATTGTTTTGCCCGTTGTGTATTTCTTCCATCTGTCTCAAATCTCTTGGTGAGATGTGGTCAACGATTTTGCTGCCCCTAATGCTGTGCAGAGCCAAGAGAGAGAAAACTGCTGCGCTCGTTTTGAGTGAGTCTGCCTTGCTCTCTGTAGGAATAGGCCCCCTGATGGCGATACCAGTAATAGTCAGAAATTTTTAACTTTTCTGTGTCGTACTGGTGTTTAGAAACCTAATTGTATATAGTAGAATTCAATTTACCGATGATTAGTAGCTCTGTATTAAACCAGTCATCAACCAAAATCCTCAAGGCGCTTTAAAGAAAACTTCATACACAGTGTAATTTGTTGAAGAGAGCTAATTAATTGGCCATAATGATCCCAGTACAATCTAGCTCACATGTGCAAAACAGTCATAATTTTTCTAATCTCAATAAAGAGAGCTCAATGCTTTAATTACTGTGTAATCTCTTAAAAGCTAAATGTTCCCTTTGAAAGAGATAAAATGGTGGTAGCCTGTAATTGCTTCGGTTGCTGTTAAATAATTAAAGAATTGTGTATGACAGCTGGAGTGTAAGTAAACATAAAATCATAGCATAGTAGAAATAACCTTCTTGAAGCTGATTAGGACAATCTTGGCTTTGGCAGAATTTTTAGAAAATGTCGTGAAACATTCCTTTCTTTGAAGAATTTTAGTACTTCATTCTGACTAAACTGAGGTTCCTTTTTATTGTCTGTCTAATACTGACTTCATTAATTAAACAGTTTTCTGTGATAACACAGATTAATAATCTTTGCTTTCGAAGCAGAAGGGGAAGGGATGTTTTCCCCGCTCACTTTGATATCTTGGGTTGGTCAGTTCGCTAAAGGTAATGCCATTCAGCCATATGAGCTCCAGAGAAAGAGAGTAAATTCTAAGTTTTGTGTGCGTTAAAAACCACACACTACAAAACAAAACAAAACAACAACAAAAAAAAAAAACCCAAACCCCACTGCTTTCTCTTCTTCATGTTGTGCTAAAAGAGAGTGTCCTTTGGTCAAAGCCAGTGAGAGGTTCTAAACTATTTGCATGTTCAGCTGTTTGTGGAGAAGTTCAGCACCCAAACTTCCTTCTGTAAGCTTCGTGGGAACAAGATGAACGAAACTGCTTCTATGGGACAAAGCAGACAAGAGGGGGTGGTCTGTGGAGTACAGGACAAGATGGTGTCTGCTCACCTTTTCTGACAGGGCTGTGGATGCTGTTTTAGAACAGCATTAACAACATTAGGAGAAAACATTAGGAAACAGAGGTTCTGCTGCCAAACGTGTAGCTCGAACACTTCTCAGCAGAATTTGGGCAATGGCTGCGGCCCTTGCAGGAAATTCAACAGGAATTGCTGCAGCAGTGTATATCTTCATCTTCTCACCCTTCTTGTTTTACTGAGCTTGTTACACTCTCCAGCCATGCCATTTTTCAGGCTTCTATGTGTAGGAGAAAGAAAGGATGCACACATCAATGTAAGCTCTTTTTTTTTTTTTTTTGACTATGTGTTTGTGGACTTCAAGCTTTCCAGCTGTGACTTGGTCTCTGATCTTCCACTGCGGTTACGAGCCTGCAGAAGGAGGAACATCAGAGTAAGGAATGGCTAGTTTTGTTGGCAGATGTGGATTTAATTGTTGCCCACCTTTGTTCTACTAGGATGCATTCCAGGAAGAATACTACCGAACGGGAACCTACCCTGCAGTCCCTATAGTACCACCCCGACGACCATGGACGCTTTTGAACTGGCTTTTCTGGGCCTTATTGCTGCTATATCCTTTATTCAAGCTGCTCATCAACATGATCAACAGCGGATCATCACTGACACTGGCTAGTTTTGCATTTGTCATTGTAATAGGTAAGTTTTCTGAAACAGAAAGATTACTTACAGGGTAACTGGCAGACGTGATTTATTGAGGCTTACTAAATATAAATATGGCCTGTGAATTCAACAGACTGTCTGATACTATATCTATTTTAGCCTGGAATAGGTTAAATAGATTTGTTTGTTTGCTTATTTTTGTATAGTTGTATTTTATTTTTTTTTTTGTAAGACCTGCATAGAAAACATTCTGTTTCTGTAGAAATCAAAACAATAACTTTCCAGTGGGTTGCCTACAAGAGGCTTTCTTTTCTTGTGTAGTGTCTTGCTGGGTTGCACTTTGCCTAGAAGAGATACTCAAGGATGACTGATTCTGTTGAGAATCCTTTCATCTAATTGTAGTCTGATACGTCATCCACTGGAAATCCGTGATTTCAGGACAGCCTGTTGTGGCCACCTGCTCCCTCCCATCTAGCCCAGGGCATAGACTATCACAGGTAATTCCTACAGTTCCTGGGGCAGTTCTGAGCTGCCTTGATTTGTGTTTGAACTAGTGTGTTATTTAAGAGGAGGAAGGGAAACAAAACAAGGAGCTGGCCCATGGAAAGGGAGGAAGAGCTCATTTGGTGTCCTTTGTGGAAGCAGGACCCAGGTCTGTTTGGCAAATTACATCGTATCTGGGTGTCTGTGCTTTCTGGCATATTGGGTGCCTGTTTGAAGAATAAGTTCCCCTCCTGAATAAGCCATACGTTGAGAGAGCAAATGTTTTCTATGGCTGCACTGACCGTTGTGTGTATTTATGGCTTCGTCACCTTAATGTCTGTGCATTTTACAAACATCCTTTGAAAAAGAAACAGAACTTCACAGTCCTTCTGGCTTTGAGTGAACTTGAATGTAGAGATATTAGAGTAGCTTTAAAAGCCATGGCCAAAATAGCAACACAGAGGAGACAGGAAAACATTTGTTGTCTTAGAAGTGCATCTAGAAGTGTGTCTTTGCTCTCTACCTAGGAAATTGTTCTTAACACAACACTTTTTTGCATTCTCAAAAAGTCTGAATCTTGAGCAGGTCCCATGCTAGTCTGATCAAGATGAATTAATTAATGTCCTTTTGCCCCACTGTGAAGAGCTTGATACGGTAGGCACACGGTATTCTTTTTCAGAAAGTGCCCACCAAATCAAACTTTGCGTAAGCTACTGTGGAAGCTTCTTATAAAGACAGTTGGAGAAGGAAGAGTTTGTGTGCGTGTGCACGTGGGCAGGATATTTGCTTCATGATGCTTTGGGCCAGAGGAAGGAAAACAAGAGCAAGGATAAGGTCTGACGTAACAGCTGGTATGCTAATGTGGGCAAGGCAGAGGGAAAGGGAGGGGAATCCTGTGCTCTTGTCCTTCCCTGCAGAAATTGTTGGTGCTTTTTACCCTGGGAATGGTTTGTGTAAAATGTGTAAGAATTTCTTGGAGCAGTGACTACAACTTAGAAGCACTTTTTTCACCCACCTTACTTGCTGGAAGGCACAAGTAGTGCTCTCCACCCCCACACGCCCCTTCTCTGGCCAGTGAATAGGATTGGAGCAGAGAGTGAGCACCATGGTGATGATGTGCTCCTCAGGAATGGGAGGTGTTTGGGTCAGATCCTCTTCAGCTGCAGAGAAAGATCAATTGGTCTGCCCCGTCCTCTAGTTCAAAATGAGCGTGAACAGTGGATGGGGTGAGGTTTTGACGCCACTGCAAATGCTACGTCCCTGGCAATAGCGCTCAAGAGGGCATTTCTTTTTTTTCTGCCTTTGGAAGAAATGCTGGCATAGTGTTTGGTCCTGGGCCATGGAACAAAGGCCTAATGGCACACTGAAGCTTAGCTGTTGCAAATTTTTAAAATTTCTCATCTTTCCCTCAGCATTTTCCTCTTAATTCAGCTTCTCAACTCAGTGGGCTGGCCCTCTGGGTGCTGCTCCAAAGTGCCTTGTGCCTTCTGCACCCTGCACGAGGAGCCTCGCTGCATAATCCAGTGTTCTGGATTTTAACCTCAGGGCTTGATGCTTTAATGCTTTACATCTGTGATGTTTCTGGACTAAGCCCTTATTAATTTTGTTGAGTGACACCCCCTAAACCCCCCGAAGTCCAATACTGTCTTGCCATTAGTGACCTTTACAACTAGGTCACATCTTCTCTCATCATCAGGAAGGGAAGGCAAGAACCTTTAAAGAAAAAAAGCTATGATACTGCTAAGAATGGACAGTAAAAAGCCTTTTTTTTTCCTCTTTTTTTTTTTTTTCCTTGCTGTGTGACTCCCCACTTAGCTTTCTTCTGCATCTAGCTCCGAGGAAAGATTAATAAGCAGGCTGCTGTGAATCCTCTTTTGAATGCAGTGATAATCCAGAGAACTTGTTCTCAGCTTATTTGTAATGCTAGAGCTAACGAAAACTACAGTCTGCTGCCAGGACGAACGCGTGAGCTCCCAGGCTGCAAAAGCACAGCTGAGGAGTGCCATGAATGGTGAGATGAACAGGCCAGCGCAATGTGCGTTGCTGCCCCATACATATCCGCCACGTTTGTGGGATTGCTGCAGATTGCGGTCCTCCGCAGCCCTTGAAAGGGCCCTGTGCTTAGCAACAACTCTGTTCTTGCTCCAAATACCTGCTGTGATCAAACCCAAAGCGCTTGTAATTGGCTGGGGTCTGCGGCACGGCAGACGACGCTGCGTTGCCTGTAATAGAGGCTGTCAGCTGATTTGAGTCAGCCACCACCACCTCTGGCTGACGAGCAGGCAAAAAGAAAGATGATGTTGTCACTTATTAGCAGATAGCAGCTGCCGTGAAGCTGTAAGGGGGGGGGAAAGGATTTGTGGGAGTGGAAGGAAGCTCAGCCTTCAGTAAAAAGAAACAAAAAGCAGAGCTGGTTTATCCTGGTCACTTAAAAGTGATGAGTCATTACTTGCCGCAAGAGCAACGGTTCCTGTAGTCTGTATCTGTTTTACTGTATCCCTTTAAAAGCAGTGTTATTGCTGGTAGGGAGTCATTGGTCTCGTTCTGAGGAAGCCTCTCCACTTCAGCTGAAGCTGTCACATTGACTTTTGTAGCCAGCAGCTGAGTTTCTGCAGCAGGGCTGTTCTCCCAAAACTGCTTTTTACCCTCAGGGATGTCTCTGTCATGAATGTCCTGAGAGTGATGCAGCTGTCTTCTGGCAGAGGAGCAACCAGTATTTTATTTTGCAGTTGTGTCCCCAGCTTTAGGCAAGGTCTCAGAAGTGGCGTGGGCAATGGCCAGGAGGTGCCGGTGGATGGACACAAACGCACCTGGAGGCTGTGATTCTTGGTGCCAGCTGGAACCATCTGCCTGGCAGATCCAGTTTGTAGCAAAGCAAGTGTAAATTGGGGGGATTTCTTTACCATTCTGATCAGATGATAGAACTGCCTTTCAAACTGCTCCTTTTCCCTCTGTTCGTTAACTGAAGCAGCACAGGTAGCATTTGGGACATGGTTTGTTTTTTGGTTTTGTTTTTTTTCCTGGCAATTTGACGGCTCACCCTGATACTCCAGAGTCAGGAGGCTTAGTGCAGTCCCTGATAGCCCCTTGTAAGCAGGTTGCTGTTTCTAAGGGCGGATTTCAGTTCATGATAGCGTTACCTTTATTAGCAGAGGCGCAGATAGCGCAAGATACACATAAACCTTCTGTGGCAGGAAAGAAGGAGGAACTAGGAGGTCCTTTTACCTGGTACCCTCTGCTTTGTTTCCAGCTTGTCATTTGTCTTTTGGACAATCTCTGCTAATTGTGCTCTACAATAAAACGCTTACTAGCCTGTAAGTAACCGGCTGCTCAGGTGGAAAGAGCCGTAAGAGAAATGCCCCATGGTGGCCAGGCTGGTGAGAGCACTGTAATCCCTCAGACCCAAGGAATGAATAACCAGTGTATGTATAGCTCTGCTGGGTCAGCTCAAACACTTTCAGCTCTAAATAAACGACGTCTCCTCTTTATACTGAGAATGCTGAGCCATCCCCTCTTGCTTTGCTGTGCAGCAGTTTGGCTATTTATCCTCACATAATCATGGCATTGTGCTAGTATCTTAACTACTGATCTGGCACCAGGAACTCTTTGTGATACTGCTTGAACACAAGGCAGTCCCTGCTCCAGAGGATAAATGCTCAAGCAATTTGAGGGACAAAAGTCTCTTTTGGAAACTGCTTTTAGTTTCATAGGACACATGGCAAGAGATTTATGTAGTTGGCTC
The DNA here is from genome assembly GCA_009806455.1 of Tetrax tetrax. Classification (NCBI taxonomy): domain Eukaryota; kingdom Metazoa; phylum Chordata; class Aves; order Otidiformes; family Otididae; genus Tetrax; species Tetrax tetrax. The sequence continues at coordinate 215,769 of WHYT01014974.1, forward strand.
ACAACCAATGTTTAAAACTTGGGGCTGAGACTTTGATGTTAAAGCAGTGAGTGAGTCTGTCAAATGTCAGTGTTTGTGTTCAACAGCAGCTTCTTTTTTTCCCTCCTCCTGCCTCCCCAATCTCATTGGACTCCAAAGCATTAGCTTGCCTTTCATGTTTTGGTAATTTGTGTGGAAGAGGACAACCTTTTATGCTTTAGAATTATTTTATTATAGACCTGTCAACAGCAGTTAAAAGGTGATTGTTGATTCTGTGTGCGAAAGATTATAGGGCTTCTCTCAGCTTGTAAATGAAGAAGTAGCTCTTACTTGTATTGCTAAAAGCGTAATGGCCTCTGGGCTTGTGGCACGGGGCCAGCAGTGCGGTATCGGTTACAGGCACGAGAAGTATTTTGTTTGAGCCAAGCGTAAGTAGCAATGAGCCAGCGTTGATTCCGCAGGAGCTGTTGTACGTCTGCTCTACCGTGTGTGCACGGTGCTGTTAGAAAACCTGTTTCCACGGGTCACAGAGCAACCGTGAGTGAGTCCTTGGGGACTTGGCCGTGTCTGAGTGCAGAACATGGGCTGGAGGGTCAGCGGGTGTGATCTGGGCAGCGGGGCTGTTGATGGCCGTAGGCTGAGGTGAGCGGAAGGCGAGGAGAGCACGAGCCAGCAGCGTTACAGAAAGTTTTGCAACAGCAGGAAGATACAAACCGTGCGTAGAGTTCTGCCTGTGGTGATTCTGGCTGTCGGTGGAGCTGGCAGATAATCTGACCTTTTAACCTGGTGCCTGAAACTGGTAATTTTTTTGTTACTTGCAGGCAGCGCAGGGACAAACCACTGAGGCACCCTAGCACTTATCCCCACTTTGCTTCCACAGACTTGGCAAATGTGAGCAGTGCCTTCTCCTTGCACCCCACCTTCCCCAGGGGGCTGAGGGCTGCAGGGTGAAATGAGGACAGAAGGGCAGTGGCAGCTTCTGCCAAGGAGCAAAGGAGATGGGGATAAAAAAAAACACCTGAACTGCTGAACTAGGTATTTCTTGGTGTCCAGGCAGTAGCATTCCTCGAACCAGATGAAATCCCCAATGTGCTGTGTGGTTGCTGAAACAACTGCTCTTATTTATGCTGTGTATCCATCTCCAGATGGTGTTTCCGTCCCTTCTGGTTAAAGTCTTAATGATTTCATGCTTGCTGTTATGTTATGATCCCAGACTGCAGGCCACATGTTGCGTCTTCCTCTTGTCTTTCCTAGCTTATGGCCATTTAAATGTCAGAGATGTTTTTTTTCTTTTCTGTTTGAGTGTGAAACCCTTCACTTGTCCCAGTTGCGCGCATTTCCGTTTACAGACCAACAGTGGAGAGTGAGTAGGAGCCATTTCCCTTTCTGGGCTGTGCACTGCGCAGCTCTGCCTGCGGGAGGGCCCCGCTTTCCTCCTGTCTCGGCAGCTTCCCCACTGCAGTGTCTGTTCCGCCGTCGCTGTGTCACACCGTGTGTGACTCGTCTCTGGTACCCAATTACTGCTTGCACTTCTAAAAACTGTCCATTTATTGTCTTACTACAAAACGCAAGTGTGTGATTGATTGGTTTGTTTCCAAGTGCTGGTCTTCTGAAAGAACAAAATGCTTTCATCCAAGCAAATCAAACAGAAGACAGTAGCTGAGGTGGGAAGGCATCTCTGGAGATCAGAGATCCAAACCCCCAGCTCAGAGCAGGGTGAGCTACAGCGGGTTGCTCAGGCTGTGTCCCACTGGCTTTTGAGTGTCTCCAAGGGTGGAGAGCAGCAACGGCCAGGACACAGGGTGCTGGATCAGCCCTGCTGTTGGCAGTTGATGCCTGGTAGTGGTACGAAGCCTCTGGATTCTCCTGGTGATTTTGGGCTCTGACTTGACCATAAAGAGTCCTTGAGCTGGTGAGGAATTGCTCTGGGTCATCTTAGAGAGGTGAAGATTGATGGGAATGAGACAGAGCACCCCACAGGACTTGCCCTTTTCACCATCAGCCAGCAAGAAATTGAGATTTGGAGGCTTAGGGGAGGTTTGTGGCTTTTATTTTTTGGTGTTGCTTTTTTTTTTGTGGTTGGTTTGTTGTTTTGGGTTTTTTTTGTTTTGGGGTTTTTTTTTGTAAAAACTGAGCAGAGAGGGAAGGTGTTTGTGACTCCCAAATAGCTTTAGGCCTGAAAGAAGTGTGGTAGTTCTGGATATGTACAGTAGCTGAGCAGAAGTTTGGGCAAGGATAGATTTTGGGCAGCTGAGTCCCTTTACAGGGGTGGGAGGGAAGCTGTGAGGGCATGGGGAGGGCTTAGGCTAAGTTGTGTTTAACTTAACTTCAGAAAAGAAACTCACAAATCCCTGTGCATGGTGAATTATTACCACTAAATCAGCTATGAAAGTCACTTAAATTAATCTGGCCTCTTGTAAGGGACTGTTTCATGAGTTGTAATTAAAAAAAAAAAAAAAAA
>WHYT01014974.1:218228-242605 GCA_009806455.1 Tetrax tetrax
TCGAAATTTTTATTTTTTTTTTTTTTTTTTTTTTTTTTTTTTTTTTGCAGCGTCTGTTGGTGTCAGATGGATGATAGGCGTTACAGAAATTAACAAGGGCTCCACCTATGGCAACAATGACAACAAGCAGAAACAAAAGTAGTATCTTCAGAGACTGCTTCCATCCAAAGGGAACAAATGCAACTTCTGAAAGCTCTTAAGTGCATATCAAGGTCCTTCAAGTGAGAGCAGAGGGTAGGATGAGCAGTGGCCATGCCATATCTGACTTTGTGCTCCTGGTATTTTTTTTTCTGGGAGTTTGGGCTGGATAACGCACTTGAAAGATGCGCTCCTTCGTATAGTCTCCACAGCAGGTTTGCATTTGTTTGGTTTGGTTTGTTTTCCTATTAAAAGTGTCTTTAAGATTTGAAGATCTAAAAAAAAAATAAAAATTGCAGTGTGTTTATAGGATGAGATATTACCTGGAAACTAACCAGAGGTGCAGGCTTTATCTTAACTTGCTCTAAGGAATGGATAAATGCCAGAAGACTGTTCCAGATGATTAAAACTGACAGTTGTGTAGATGACACGTGTTAACAGTTTAACCACCATCATCTGTCAGTGTTTAAATACAGGAAGATGCAGGCTTGGTTCTACCACTGTTGGACCGAAGCAGCTCTCCTGCACTGGCAGAACTGCAGTACAGTTTTTCTACACGTAGAGCTTCTCCTCACAGTGTGCCACCACACGGGCCCTTCACCACTTCAGCCTAAAGGCCCACGGCCCACGCCCACGGCGTTAGATGGGAGCTTGCGGTGGCAGAACCTGGAGAGGGCCTGAACAGAGGTACGTTTTCCACTGCCACATCTTTCCCCAGGCAAGGCATCAGAGGGACAGCTGGAACCTGTACCTCTTCTGAGAGGAAATGCCATTTATAGTTTGGAAAAACTGAGGTAATAGAATTCCTTTCAGCTCTAAACACCAGTTAAAATTCTAGGCCTTCCTAACAATGGTGGAAAGAAAACTGTAACTAAGTAATGCAAAGCGTGCATTAAAAGTGATGCCCCACGCCCATCCTGTTGTGATCCCAATTAATCTGCTTGTCTCTTTTCTGATAAATTAGTTTATCTGAAGTTTGTAAGTCAGCCTGAGGCAATACTTACATTATCCTTTGGCTTTTCTTTTGGGGAGAAGAGGGGAAGTAGGAGAGAGACCTAGGACCGTGGTACGGTCTGGAGGTTTTTTTTTTTGGCTGGCTGGACTTGCTTTGATACCCTTCTGAATTGAATAAAACTAGAATCAAGCCCCTTGGGAAAAGTGTGTTGCTCTGACATCCCTGGTACTGTCAAGAGTAAGGATATGGAAGTTACTAAAAAGAGCTTGTTTAATAAAAGAAAAATAAAAAAAAAGAGGGGACTACCAGCAATTATGGTTGAAAAACTCCCCCATCTTTTGAAATCTAAAGCTACTGATGTTGAGCAGGGAGGATTAGAATTGACCCTTCCACTGATGGTACATTTCCCTTGCACCTAGGACTGAACCATGACAGTCTAGTTATGAACAGCCTGTCTGGCTCTAGGGAAGAACGGGAGCAGTTTCAGTTCTAGCAGCTGGTATAAAAACATTTCTCTTTTCCTGCAATAAACCTGAGGCCAGAACAAACAGGGGGTAATCATCATGCCGTGAACAGGCATTGGCTGTTCAGTCCACCAGCTCACCGACACCTACAGAGCAGCTGGAGTGGTGCTTTAGTGGGGGGCAGTAAGTAAAGGTTTTGGAGAGCGGAGGCAGGAAAACACACAACCTGAAGGAAGGAATAAGCCTTGGGAGGTGCAAGGGACTAGTTTGGGGGGCTTGTTTTCCCCCCCTTTCTTGTGTACACAATGCATTCCTGGTGCTGTGAAGCTTTCTGGGGTAGGTCGTACGATGTCATGAACATGGCCTTTAGTGCAGTTTTTCAACACACGAAATACAGCCTGAGATCAGAGACCACTGCCATGCTTATGAAGCTGTTCTCTTAATAAAGTACAAGCCTTGCACTCTGTTTGCTAAAAAAAAAAAAAAAAAATAACCAACAAACCAAACCTTGACAGTGGAAAACTGAGTATTACACCCCGTACTAGTGTCGGAAGGTCCAGGTATCCCACAGTAATGCATCAGGCACGTTCATGAGCCAGGCCTGAAGACAGTACACAAGACAGTAAAATGTGAGCTTGGAGAGCCATTTTCTGTAGCCCTCCGCTGGCAGACAGAGTGGGCTTTTCTCAGGTGGCAGAATGAAGCCCAGCTGCAGGGGTGAGCAGTTCTGAGCAGCACATACATATTCATGTAGTGACAGAGACTGGCTTGTTTCCCCTTTTTAAGAGCCGCTGATTGATTTAACATGCTGGGAGAGAGACATTTAACACTGCTTATGAATCTTCGTCCTTTCCTCGCCACGTGCGTGCAGTGCCACTTCTCCCAGAGGAAAATACCGAACATGTAAATACTTCTGGAAGAGTATTTAGACGATTTCATACCCATTTCCCTGGGACCAATCCTTAGAATAGGCTGGGGGCCCAAACATGCCACTCTCGATCCATCCCCCTAAGTCCTTCTAGAAGTCACAGCACACAAAGACTGCACCCCTGGGCCCTCCCAGCGTTCACTGGCAAACAGGGGAAGGCTGATGGTACTTGCCAAAGTTCAACTACTCCAGTGCACTGTATAACAAGAATGACATATGTCCTTAGGAAGCAGTATTTGCCCCCTCATCCCCTCAAACAACTGTATATTCTACAACTGCCTTAACAAAAGTAGTCTTAACGGTTGTTTATACAAAAATAAAAGTATAAAAAGCTGACGACGTGCAGTGAATGAGTTTTCTTTTGGTTGGCAACAACGAACTAGTAACAGTTTACTTTTCACCTTTATTGTGACTCCTAAAAACTGTCCCTGGTTCCTGGTTGTGTACAAGGGCACCAGAAACAAGGCAAATGAGGACACAAACCGCTCAGATACTTGTGGTGTAGCGCAAAGTGAAGCGCACAGCAGGCCGGGGGGGAACTCTTACCTCAGGGACTGTCACAGTCAGTTACTGAGGATGACAGTGTAGTTCCCCTCCTTTCATAACTGAAAATAGAGAACTGAAGAGAAGGGGGGAAGTCTTTGTTTAAATTCAGCACGGAGTTTTTTGAGAGCCTAGAATACGCCGCACTGCTGACCTGCACAGTGAGGCTTGTGCTTTTCTAGATTTAAATGTTCTACTTTGCAGTACCTTCGCAACAGCTCCTGCAGCTGCTCAGAGCTACCCCACACCGGCAACAAACCAAGGAGGAGAGACAGGACTTTAGGATTAAGCCAAACATTAAAAGCAAGTTCTCTGCATTAGACCTTAAAATGAGTAACTTCAAAAGCTGCAAGCAGAGGAACATGTAAACTTGCACTAATGCTTATGAGTAACAGTTTTAAGTAATCTGTTTGTAACAGCAAGCCAAACAAAATAATCTGAAGCATTGCGGACTGTTTCTTCTAATTGCTAACCACTTCTAACCTCTCTCCATTTTCTGAGACTGATGACAGTTGAGGAGTAGTGGGAACATCAACATCCATGATCAGAAATCAGTTTTAAATAGCTCTTACCAATAAGTTCTTTTTTTTTTTTTGCCCAACAGAACACACCACCACTCTTAACTGATTCTCCTCTTGGCCACAGAAACGCTGCGCAGACCATTCCCTGTTCACAACACTGGCATTCAGAAAAGAAAGTTATTTCAGACCATGGCTCTGTCCCTTTTGTAACAGGTACTGTCAGGAACTGCACATCACCTTATTTCCTCAGGAGAGGATTAGATGGAGGGGGGACCTTAATTCTCACTTCATCACTTGTGCAGTGTAAGATGCTTCTTATACATCTTGAACGTGACAAAACGTTGACTACTGCAACATAAGATAAGGTAATCTAACTGGCATAAGCTTAGCAGTCTGAAACAAGCATTTAAAAAAAAAAAGTTTAAAATTATTTTTAGAAGAAAAAAACCTTTCACCAACAAACTCCTAAAATAAACCATTTATTGAGAAAAAACTTTTTTTAAAAATTTCATTAATCAGCCTTGTGCATAACAAATCTGAAGCTTGCCAAAAACAAATAAACAAAAAAACCCAGTAAAAGTTCACAGTCAGTGCACTCAACAAACAGATTAAAAAACAAGGTCCATAACGCCTGATAACACTACAGCATTTTTCTGAACCTAAAGAGTTCAAAAATACTACATATTAACATTACAGTTCTCAATCAAATGAGAAACGGGAGAAAGAACAACAAAAAAAGTATGGTCCATATACAGTAGTAATGGCACTTTCACTGAAACATGCAGCTTCTTCCACCTTGCGGACACCGTCACGTGAGCAACATGTGCCAAGTAAAACATACAGGAGCAGCAGAGAAAGTGACGCTCGTCACTTGTGCAGTCTTCGTAAGGTCAACTTTTATACTGTTTCTTAGCACAGTCTTTATGTAAATATTACATACAGTAGTGATTAAAAGGTGTCTTGCCAGAATAAAAAAGGCCAGAGAGTGAATGACTTCATTCTTCATCTGTGCAAACCTGCGAAGGGACAGAGTGCAATTAATTCAATTGTCTCCCTGCTGCAGCAAGAAGATGCCCACAGATCAATTTCTTTAGCACCTGCGTAGAACAGAAAGGTAACAGGGCACCTTTAAAGCTTTCTTCTTTCTCCCTTGTTATACAGATAACAGATAACAAGTGTTTTTATGTGAACTCTGGTGTTATCACCATCTGTCACCATGCAACTCTTCGTGCCTAAAGAAGCCTTCTGCCTCTGCGACGGATGGGAGGGAGCCCGCTGGCTACGGCTGCACTGAGCAGAGAGATGGGTACCGTGACCCCCAGCACACTGTTACTGACCCAGACCACCAAGTGAGCAATTCTCTGCTGGAAAATGGGGCAGAATTAAATAATCTGCTGTGCTCCTACCTCTTCAACAAATAAGTTATAATACACCTAAATTTGCAGCTGTGCATACGTGCCTACTCTGAAGCAAAGAATTAAACCAAAGTTCAGGCGAGAACTGCAGATTGTTATACCACCTGCCAGATACACATTCAATATGAACTTAAAAGCAGACCCTTGCACTGAAGGACGGTAGAGTCCTCTCAAGCATGAGCTTGTTTGGCTTTGTATGGAGGGGACCCTTTTCTCTACGTGACAGAAATCTGTACGTACGTACTCACTCAAGTTTTAGGCACATGGCCCTTCAGATCCAATTCACTACCGCTGAGCTGAAGTTTGACAAGTCTTTTTACTGTAAAGATAACGCATCTCAAAACAGCAGTGAAAGCTTATTGCATGATGCACACCAGGTTCTTTCAGTCAAATGCTTGCTAGCAACGTGACACGTGCTTCTGAAAAGTCGCCAAATCTTTTCTGGACAGCTGCCCACTGTGATCCATGGAGCGCGTTGCAGCATGGCTGCAAGTTACGAAGCCAAATAAAAGCTGTTTCTGATTCCCATCTACAGTCTTTGTAGCCACAGCTGTGAGACAAACCTTGACAAAAGGATGATCGAGGAGCTGGCTGGCCGTCCACCTCATCTTTGGGTCACTTTCCAGGCAGTGGCAAAGGAAGTCTTTCCCTTCCGGGCTCACTTTGTCAGGAATCGGAGGTTTATGACCCATCCCCACTTTATACATGATCTGGAAGTTGTGCTCATATTCGTGCCAAGGCCTCTGCAATAGGTAACAGAATTGCTAAGTGCAAGGTTTACTGAATAACTTGCTATCCAATAAAGTATGTATTTCTGTACCCCAGGAAATTAAAAAACACCCCAGTACTTGCAGACTTAAGTAAGCAGGACAAATTGCTGGGAGGGAAACCAGAATTTGCACAGGAACTGCTAAGAGCAGTTTGCATTCATTCGGCACATGAAACATCCCTACCTTGCCGGTGACCATCTCTATAACAACGCAGCCCAGGCTCCAGATGTCTGCTGCACGTCCGTGCCCTTCTCCTTTAGCTCTAGTAATTACTTCTGGAGCCATGTACGCTTTGAAACAGCACATACGATGTCATCAGTTCACACAGCAGAAGAAACAAGTGATTAACAGAATTAAGTGATCAACTGTGCAAACCAGAACTGTTTAATACATCTGTAATGAGTTACCACCCAGCTTTTCTTGCTGAATTTTGTCATTTGCTGGGTTCTTGTTCTTTGACAGGTTGGCAGCGTAACTGTCTGTCAGTTTGAAAAGTGACAGTGAAAATGCCGCTACAGTACATGCTTTTAATGATTTTCATTTTTAAACCATACATTAGGCAGCTGTTCAGTAAGAACAGTACAGTTTCAGAAAGACTGCAGAGAAAGAGACAACCCCAGAAACACAAGCTCCAACATCTTTACAGCTACGAGACAAACACAGTTCTATTTTTCCAGTTACATCATTCATTGATGGTTTCGGCTTCTGGATGTAAAGCAGATCTAACGAGCTAAAGGAAAATCCAGTTTCCCTGAAACGCATCATTTTGCCCCAGCCCAGACTTTCGGCAGAGGTATCCTCTTTTACGGCAGTGAGTACCTGCCTAGCACACACTTCCTTACCTGCAGTGCCCAAAGTACTGTTCACTTCTCCAGGCATTGTCTGGGTGTTGTTCTTCAGTTTCACTGAGCAGCCAAAGTCTCCCAGTTTAATTAGCCCAGATGAGGTAAGAAAGATGTTGGCTCCTAGGAAACACAACGAAACACAGCAGTGCTGAATTGAGGGCCTCGCGATAGACTCTTGGAAGTTACACGGTAGATAGGAGCTGAATTCGCACTCGGATCAAGCACAGAATCAAATAGCATTAGAGATGTTCCCCAAAGGGATTTTTGGTGGGTTTGTGCTAACACTAAGTGTACTGGAAGTTGACAACAAGAAGTGTTCAAAACACAAGCAGTATGGCAAAGCTCATCAGCTTTCCAGACATGCTTGTTATGAGAAAATACTTCTCCAGGAACTGATGAATTTCAGTGCTTATCCTTGTGAGCATCGCGCTGTGAAAAAACACCTGTCCTTAAGGAGCTTCCTGGCAGAGGCCATTGCTGCATGCCTCCCACTAGCCATCTTTTCAGTTCTGCTGTGTCAGGACAGACATCATACAGCTGTGTCACCACGGCAGGCTTGCGGAATAGAGCTTAGAGCATTTTATTACACGTACTAACAAATGCCCACTCCTATTGTGCTCTATTTCCAGAAGAATTTCTGGAGGAGGGCTACTGTGCAACAGCTGGCGGCACTGCCAGCTTCCACTAGAAAAAATTTCCCTAGCATAGCTGGAAAAATCTCCAAGGAGAATCTGCAGTTGGCTTCAAGTCACTTGCTCTACACAACACTGCAAAATAAGCCAAGTGGTTCTGATAACCAGTGGCTTTCTTTCGTTCAGCATCCTGCCAAAAGACACGTTGACAGCCAGCAGAAAACAAGCAAAGCAGAAGGAGCTCACTGTAGGGGTCAGGCCAAATCCTGCATTCTGCAAGTACCACAATGAGACTACAAGTAGGTGGCAAGAGTCACTCAGCAGAAATACAGCTCGAGCTGTGATCTCTCCTGAGGAAAGACGAGCGATTTGCGCAGAACAAAACTGTATGCCTACTCTAGGAGTAGGCAAACGTCGGGGGGGCTTTGTTACACATAGCCTTTTCTCGTGTCACGCAGAAGGTTCTTTCAGAAACGGCTCATCTGAATGCACCCTTCAAAAGTTTCTCACTTTTGTTCCACCTTGACCATAGGTCAGAGCAGGAATTATTGGCTGCTCCTCCTTCGCGTTATGTTCTCTTAGTTAATTACTTTTTCCAGCTAGCTTGGCTCGGCATCCCCAAGATATTAATGGAAAATAAGAAGAATCCTCAAAAAAGCTCAAGTCAAAAAAAGGCAATGCAGGTCAATGATGCCAAAACTCTGCCCATTTCTCAAAGGGCTTCTCCAACTACTATGCTACTATGAGAATGCTTAATAACTAAAATAAGATTTATTTAGTCCAAGAGGTGTTACACAGAACTGCACTACAAAAGGGGGAGAGAAATCATTAACAGAAATAAATTCCAACCTTTAATTACAGTAAGCCTTTTACAAGTTCTGAAAGAAGAATTAACTTCCAGGGAATACAACTCTTCTGCTCGTTGTGTCCGTAAGTTTTTCACTCCTAGCACTCAGGTTCCTGCACACAGTCAAGATCAGAATTCTTTGGCTGGGTTCTGCCATTTGCCAGAGGGACACACGTGTCCAGAGTCCCCTTGCAATCACGGGCACACGTAACGGAGCTGGGTAGACCATCCCTCAGCTCCTTCAATGAAAGAGAATCCACACTGAAGCAGCACAAGAAGGTAGCTCCATGGGACACCAAATATGGGCAATGCATTAGAAGAGTGACAGGTACTCTATCGGTAACTTCTTCCTTTGAACTACTGCCCACAACTTTTCTTTTTCTAATGATTTTTAGGCAATTACTTGTCATATAGAAAGTAGGTGCACTTAGCCCACTCAAAGAGCTTAGGAAAAATGGCCATGACTAGCAAACACTTTTACAAGGATGTTTTGGAAACCTACATTCCCATTCCTCAGGAAAGCAACGTGCAAATTTTATGGAAGGCCACAAAGTGGTTTCTGACTACTGCAGTGGGTGGAAACTGGCAGAGGTGAAGTGCAATGACCTCTCTCCTGACTGACTCTAAAGCTATTTTGAGAGTTCGGTTTAACCAAGTTCAGAACCTACTTACAAGGCCTTTCAAACAAAAGTTTGTCCCTTTAAAAAAAATAATGACAATTTAGCATAAATGTTACTGTGAAAGTCTCTGTTTTTGGAGAACAAGACCAAGCTCTGTAAGGAGTCTTTAAAAAGGGTCGTCTTGTTAGATGAAACCTGCACAGAATCCAGCAGGACCTGGGTAAGAGAACAGGAGACAAAAGGGCAGTACTTTGAGGATGACTGATCCTTCTTACCTTTGACAGTCAATGTGACTGGGAACATAACAAAATTCCTACCATATCTGCATGGTTAATAAGCTAAATAAAACTGGAGAGCATGGCTAAAGCAGCAAAAACGCACAACACACCCATCTGTTTCTTCTCTCTCTCCTATGTGTACATACACTGCCAAAAGCATCTTCATTGGATGTCCTTGGCAGAGGCAAGAGGAAGCCCAGTTCTGCACAGCCCTACTGCCCTTTATACCACCAGACCTTCTGGGCAGGCTCCAGACAAAGTGCAAATGTCAGAAGCCACACCCTTGCTAGAGAAAACAATAGCTGTGACCCGAAACATGAAAAGCAAAGTTTGGTGCCCTGTATCTTTGTGCCAAGTCAACTCCACATTAAACGCAGTGAAAACTGCACTCGCAGGATATTCCAAAGGTGCTGGTGTAACTGTGAGCCCGAGCAGCAGCACCAAAAGCCCCGCTACAGACTGTTGCATAATTCCACAAAGAGGGGCAGCTCATAGACAAGCAGTGCAGCAGCCAAATTCATTCAAGAAACAAGCAGTTCAAATGCTACGCTTGGATGAGAAAATCAGCTTTAGCATCCTCTTTTACTCAGTCTCTTAGAAAGTGTGGCACGTGCCCGCAGCCTCCTGTTGACCAGCCTTCCATCTCTGTTGAATCACCTTCCTTCCCTTGTGTCCATCACACAGACACGAAGGCAGGAATGGCAGAAATTTTGAGCTAACAACAAAGTTAACAAGAGGACAATAACACAATAAAACTTCGATGAAGACTTCCTGGCCTGGAGGGTCTCATTCCCAGGTTTCTGATTTACTGAAGTTTCAGACACAATCCCTTCATTTTCTGTATTCATTCTGAAAACACAATCCAAGCACTCTTCAGCAATACGCCCTTCTCTCACAGCAAGAAAGCACTAGGCATGACCTCAGTAATTAATTCCTCTCAATTCAGCGTTTGCAAGACCACACTTTGAGGGCTGTGTCTTGGTTTTGGGTTCCCCAGTACGAGATGGACATTGACATACTGGAGCAAATCCTGCAGAGGGGCATCAAGATGGTCAGAGTGCTGGTACACATGAGGTACAAGGAGAGACTGAGATGGGTTTGTCCAGCTTGAAGAAGGGAAGACTGAGGGATTGTGTGTGTGAAGGGAATTCGTTGCTGTTCTCAGCTGCGCAATGGGAGGATATAAAGAAGATGGAAACAGACTTTTTTTCCTCAAAGGAAAGGATATGGGGCCATGGACACAAACAGCAACCTCTGCAAATTGCAGGGAGGCATCAGGAAAAAGAATTTTGCAGTGGGGATAGGTCAGTCATTGGGATGAGGCCCAGAGAACAGCGAATCTTCATCCCTGAAGATACCCAAATCACAACTAAACAAGGTCCTGAGCAATCTGACTGAATTGACATTGGATGTGATCCTGAGGCTGGCCCTGTTTTGAACACGGGGCTAAACCAGAGATGTCCCTTCAGTATTAAATATTCCATCATTCTCCATCATTGAGTAGAACAGCTTCCTTGCAAAAAGTGAAGTAATTATAACTGAGGAATCTGGGCTTAGCCTCAGAGCTTAAAATCCAATAGCCAGAATAGAGATTTTAAAAGTATCCCCAAAAACTTAATCACCTGCTCCATACCAGCACCAACTACTTTACACGTTGATGCAGACTCAAAAACCAGCGCGGCCAAGTGTAACAACCAGCTGACACTACCCTCAGTTTGCTCTCACAGCCACCGGTTGAAAAAGGATTCAAGGCAGCTGTGTCTTGCTTCCTCTTTCAGGCTCACAGAACTGGATGCCATAATAGCATCTGGAACAGAACAGTGGCACAAGTGGACACTACTAAGCAAAAGGTTTAGTTTTTGAGTACAAAGTGCCTGCAGATACCAACTGCGGGTATGCAGAACAATTACGCTAAGAATTGGTTATCTGCTGCCAAAAGAACAGATCCACGGTGACGTTTAGCAAACTGGCCAGGAGAGATCTAGCGTGATCTGACAGCAAGATTTCCACAGGAAAGCAGTTTTAACAGTCTGAATGACAGTATCATTCTTCCCTATCAGAAAAATAAGAGTACCTGACTACGTAAGAGCTAAAAGTAAAAACCAGAATTTCTTTACTGCCGTTAGCCTGAAAACTTGGGGATGCAATGTTAGCACAGCAGGAGTCAGAGAGGAAGAGACTGCCAATGTAACATCACACATACTTCATAAAAACGCCCTCTGTGGTCTGTCTTCATATTCTGTCATTAAGTTTTGTGTCTGCAGTGACTCTCTGCTTATAGCTGCTGTTATTCTCAAGGAACACCCCAACATTTTATCTGAGGAACCTGTTGCAACAGAAATGCCCTCAGATAACATTACAGCTCTGTTAAAGAGCTCTTCTCACGTCACTGCATTTCCCTGATGAGAGGGGTCTCTCTCTGGAAACATTTCCAGAAATCAGCAACGACACAGAGCGGCACAAAAGAAATTCCTGTCAGCCAGCCTTGGATTTTGATCACAACAAGCTTCCAGGAGAGCGTAATCCAGCTAAGCAGGACCTGGATATGGAACGATCAAGTAAAGGGCAAGGAGGGCACTGTGAAAAGCACAGAGGGAAACCCACAACTGGAGAGAAATCTTTGGTCAGGAAGGAGAACCAGAAAAGGTAAGATTGCTGGGGAGTGGGAATGAGGGAAAGTGTTTTCTAGGAAAAAAAAAGCCAAAACTGACTCAAGAGTGGCCTACCTGGGTGGGAGGCCTCTGGATCGTAGATAGTTCTTTTCCCAAATGAGAAGCACGAGGCCAAAGGACCAAGAGCAACTGGGAACCTCCTACACTGCTGCGGTGATTCAAAACCCTGTGAGCAAGAGCGACATAGAAACCCAGCATCGTTGGGTTGCACTGCCTTGTCATACAACGAGCATTCGCAGGGCACGTTGTGTGCGGTTTCCCCTACCTTCTGTTAAGTTTCTGCCATAGGTGAGCAAAATATGCCAGACTAACAAAAACAAGATAACTACACATGGAGGATGTTTTGGAAGGCGCAAGAAAAGAAAAATGAATGTGAAATGCGGACTGACACTGGGTGCCTTAAGCAAATGCCAAAACCAACCCCCCTTCAGTTACTGTAGTTCCAGTCTGCTCATTTTGTTAGCAAATGCTGAGAGCCAGGCATGAGTAGATAAACAGATGGCAAAAAGAACACTAGGTAAGTAACTTTACCATATCCCTTTAGCTTCTTTTAACAAGCTTTTATTACTATGTTTAATCAACCATTTGTCTGAAATCCTAAGACTCTTACGGAAAAAGGGTATCACAAGAAAAAATTCTGTCGAACAACTGTAGCACTGTACACTGGTTGTCAGCTCCCAGAAAACACCGATTTCTTGCACAGATGAGAAGAAAAACAGCATTACCTAACAGGATATTTATTAGTAATACAAATACAACGACCAAAATTTGAGTATGGATGAATCCCCAACAATCTTAGCAACCCCTACAGAAACTCTAAAAGTCATGGGCAGAATTTCTAAGTTTGCAAATGTCAACTATGAATATTTTTTATGTTCTGCACTTAAAAAGGAGCATGTAACTAGCCAATAAACTGTAAACGGAAAAATGAGTGGAAGGCTTTATACACTTAATGGCCGTATAGATAACATGCGCTAAATCTGCAAATACGTCCCACATCCCCCCCCTCCCGCCCTCACCTACAACACTGAAACAACAACATTACCTTTTTTGGTTAACATTACCTTTAATGTCTCGATGAACAATACCATGTTCATGTAGTACATTGATAGCAACCGTGATTTGCTTTGAGTAGAGCCTAATGACGTGCTCCTGAAGGCCCAGTTTTGATACCTCCTCCAGAGTGCCCTCATCACAGTACTCCATGAAGATGTACATTTCTTCCTGTTGTGGGAATCAAATTGGATTGGATTGGTTTTAATTAAAAAAAAACAAAGCAAAACAAAACACCAAACTGAATTAGGATCAAGTTTTCCTTCCATCCTTCACTGTTTGTGAAAAAAATAATGGAAGTACCATGTGATGTTTTAATAGAAGTACCTCTTACCATGGAATACCTAACAAATCATCTTTTCAGAACTCTCTTCTCTTGGGCATGCTTCAACCTCATATATTGTATTGCAGAGCTATGGAAAATCTCTGCTACATGTCTGTTTGCGTCATTTGTATGTAACTGATACTATTTTGTAGTATAAAATATGTTGCTTTGGCATCAACCAGAAGGCACTTTGGAAATCTTATAGATATATTACACAGAGATAGAAAAAAAAATTATCTTTTGCATATTTAAAAAAAAAAAAAAAGGGTAAAATGGTGTTTTGAGCTTCTCCCCCCACTCCCCCCTCTCCCCACCCAGTTCCTTGTTTTATTGGGAAGGGCACATTTTTTGTTGCTGTCTGTAGGTTGAACAAGCATGCCAACTCTAACTCACTTTTAGAACAAGTTAGGTTCTTTTTCCCTTTCCTCCGTCTCCAAGCGCAGCCAGTTTCAGCCAGATTTTATTAATATAAAAAGATGGCAAAGACACTAAGCTCTTAGAACTAGTCTGAGAAACCAGTGACCCAGACACCCAAAGTTCTGTCCTCAAGTAAAGAAATGCAGACAGAAAGCAGCCCTTGTCCCCTTCAAAACCAGCAGTGGCTCAGCAAATCAACCCATTCACATTGAGCGAATCAGTCAAAACCACACATTGCTTTCCAGTCCCGTTCCCTGCCCACCTCACTGGGCAGAGATACAGGAAGGATCTGAGACTCACAGGGAGAGGTGGGAAGGGCATGTGGGAAGCAGAGAGTAAGAAAAAGCAGGGTATCTCAGCTTGCAACTGTGAAACCCAGCTCTGTTAAGAAAACCAGTTCTGCTGCTCAAGCAAGAAGTCATTTTTCCTTCTGAAGAGATGTTAACTGCATTCCAAAAGGTCTGCTCCCTTAAGATACTTGTCTGGCATCAAGATTTAAGTGCCAGCACAACATTTTTCCAGGAATCAACAAGATATTGGTACAACCTTTGCTGCTAACAGTGAAGGGTTTTAGGCTGTCTAGTCTTTACACACAGAAGTTACCATACTGTGTATGGCAATACTTGCTTTTAAAGCAGTAAAATGGAGTAGCAGCACAGAATCACTCCAGCATTATTCACTCTATTCACTTATTGCGAACCTCCTCTGTTTATGTACCAGTTTTGAAAAATTTCTCCAAACTGTTTCAGAGACTTTAACATTCAGAGGAAGACACAGTGCAATTCACAGAGATAGAGACCATTAAGCTGAACTATAATGTTCTCAAGTGAAACCTCAGTGATCCAGAGGTTGTTAACATTTTCTCTGTCCTCTAAAGACGCCCCACTAATTTAGGTTTTCTTACCCTATGGAGTTCCACACCAAAATAACGAACAAGATTAGGGTGTTTGATGCCTTCAAAAATCTTCAGTTCATCGGCTGTTTCTTTGATGGTTTTGTGATCGTTAGGTTGAAATCTTATCTGCAAGAAAGATTTTTTATTATTTTGCCATTATTTCAAATTACTAAGGAACAAAAAAAGAACAATGCACCCCCACCCCCCCAAAACAAATAACCCACCCTAAATCCCAACACACTGAGTTTTTTTAAACATCATCATTGCACAAATAGCCCCAAAATACCACCCCTCCATCCCCAAACTTAAACAAGAAAGAACACCATACTATTTTTGGAAAATTACATACAAATATGATGATTTATAAAACTTTATAAGATCAAAAAGCTGTTACTTAAATGTATAAATACACACATATGTGCACAAATACATCTCTTCCAAGCTTGCCTTCTAGCTTAAACATGGTAGATAAACACAGTACAAGAGAATCTGAAAGTAACATCAGTGAGAGCTATCATTCAAGAAAGATTAGTTGCCAGGTAACTTCATCAACGGAGATTCTAAGGGATTTCTTTGAGGGGTTTCTTCATTGAGAATGAGGCAGCTGCAAGGAAAAGGTGTGGCATGGAGCAAATACAATCATAAAGGTTTCAATGAAAGAAACAGGTTTTCATTAGTTCTCCTAAAATATGCTGTGATGAATTTTTCATGGAGGAAAAAAATTATCAAGTCTTCTGAAAAACTGATTTAAAGCTTCTATTCACACAAAGATAAGCAAAACCCATGGCAAGTTATGGAAGACGCTACTTTTGCGATACTTATAGAAAGAAGAAACTTCATTAACTGAGCACAGGATAGCAGTTAGAGAAATAAATGCATATATTTTTACCTTTGGTTGCTAGGATGTTATGATTGTTTTGTTCTGTTTGTATTCAAAACAGCGGTAAAATTAAATTCATGGAGGTTACAAAATTGGTGACAAACAACATTCAAGTATTTTATGTATTTCCTAACACTTTGAAGTTGCAATACTATGTATTTGTAGTAAAGCTTGTCCACTATAATTTGTAGATATTTTAATGACACTGTTGTTAAGACAGTAAAGTCTGAAGAAATTTCAAGGGGCAGGGGGAATGCAATGTTTTTAATTAGTTTAAAATAGAGTACCTTTCTCCCAAGGTGCTCTTAAGGAAATCCAGAAAAGCTTTTTATTTGGAAGTTGCAAAACAGTTTGCATTTAAGCCCACAGTGGGGGTGCAAGGAATGTTTCTTGGTAAAATAATTCTGGAAGGTAAAAATACTACAGGAAAAGGCATCAGCATGTATATTTATCCTACGTTGGTATCCTATGGTTGATGTTCCATCCCTGGAAGGGGCCAGGTTGGACAGGGCTCTGAGCAACCTGATCTGATTGGAGATGTCCCTGCTCCTTGCAGGGGGGTTGGACTGGATGACCTTCAAAGGTCCCTTCCAACCCAAACCATTCTGTGATTCTATTCTATGATTCTACTAGTGAAGTGTCTGTCAAACAGCATCCATTTAACTTATTTGAACTTCTGCTGAAGAGCACACACACGCAAATCTGTAAAAAGCAGCTGCATCTAGAAAGCAACTTTGAATTCCAGAAACAGTGTGCTACTGATAGGGAGAAAAAAATGTTATTTCATCAGGAGAAAAAAAAAAAACAAAACAACAAACCACCAACAAAATTTCAGATGTTGGTATTAGTTAGTGAATGAGTATGGTACAAGAAGTTAAGCACGAGCCCAGTCTTGCTTTTCCACCCCTTAGGGGGATCACATACCTATTGTGTGTATGTGTAAGAACTGGCTCATAAACTGGAACTGCTCTAGCATCAAAAGGCTGGCATGGTAACTGCTGTGAACAGCTGATGCTCACAGTTGTCTGAAGATGCGGAAATGCAATAAAACTAAACAATACAAGTATTTTTTTTTAAATCTAAGGTGTATAAGGGAAAAGGATCTCTACGCCTACACAGATTTACTTACTTCTATCCTGAAAATTAAATTTTCTGTACCCACCAGGTTAGTCAACAGTTCTGTGACTCAGCCTAGCTCACTTAAACTACAGGAGAGGCTGAAAAACATCTGATGTGACACTTCCTATCTTTTTCTCTAAGGAATGAAGAAAAAAGGAATAAAATGTAAGATGAAATAACGCAAAGTAAAATTTAAGTTTGTGTACAGTCTTCACTAATTAGAAAACTCTTTCCAAAATAATTTAAGATCCCTTAATGGGAATTCACACATATTAACCAAGTTCATGAAGTTCACAACATCTCTATGACATTAGTAAAAAAACAGAATCCATTTTCTATACATTTAAATTGAAAGCTGTAAACTGAAAAGAAAAAGATTAAGCAAATTAAGGAAGAACAAGTGATAACAGTAGATGTGGCTATCTGAAGAAATACTTTGTCTTCCCATCCTTTCCCAGTTAGCTAACAACAGCGTTCAGAAATTCTTAATGCCTGTTAACTCATGTATGTCTGGTTTGGAAAAAACAAGGGCAGCAGTCATTCTTGTATACAGAATACTCACTTCCTTCATAGCCATCAACTCTCCAGTGTCAACACTGATACAGGTATAGACCTTCCCATACTGGCCTTCACCTGCACAATTAAAATAAAAATAAGGAAAATTAATTACTCTACATTCAATAAGCAACATGTACATCAACTGCAATAAGAAATTACATCACTGAAAACTGCGCTTCCCGAAGTTGTTCACCTTTATCTTCATTTAAAATTTCAAGTGGCTTTTAACCTGTAATATCCAATATTACATTCATAGTCCTGAATTCAAGCTGATAAAAAGTAAAAACATTACAGTAACAAGCTGACCTTAAAGAAAACTTCTCATGAATATGAGGATTTTCCCCACAAATCCCAAGCCAGAGAAGAAACAATGATCATATGGGGGAAACAACAACAATATTGGAGAATTAAACAAATCACAAAGATAGTGCTCATTTCCGTTCTTATTTCTCGTTCTTCCAAAAGCAGGACTCATCTCACATTTTCTAGCATTGAAAACACGCAGGAATCACAGTAATTGTCCTAACCAAATCCTTCCCCTCCTTTGTTTCTTGTTTCTTGACCATTGAAAACTTCACTGAAGTTCTACATAAAAGAGACCCTAGCTGCAACAGTATTTTCTATGTTAACATTCTGATTTCAGTAAAGCTGATATTACTTATGTGGAGACCCAGAATTTCAGAGGATAGTCCTAGAGCTCCTTCAGAATTATTAAGCTTGGTATTTTAGTCTGACAAATGAAGGTATAATGAACGTACCGATTTTGTTTCCTCTCTGCCACTTGAAAGTCACTTTTCTCAAACCTACATGCATGACATTATCATAAGATTTCGGTGTGTCACAAACTTGGCCAATGATGTTCTTCCTCCTCATCTCTCTGTATCTCCTTTCTTCAAACAACTGAACAGACTTTTGAACAGCTTCAATCGGTGCTTGTTTGGAAGCAGTGTCTAAAAAGAGTGATGAACAGTTTCCTTGATTGAGAAGTATTCACTATGTTTATATTTTGTTACCTTTTGATACCACGTGAAGTGACCTGAGATAGAAGACAACCATTTTGTGAGTCTAATTTAAGATGTAGGTAAAGAATGAAACATTTTGGCAGTCACATATGAAACTATCACTTAGGAATCACATATGAAACTAAAGTAAAATGAGAATACTGGTACTTTTTTAATAATATCTTACTTGAGTCAAGGAAATTAAATTAAAACAAAATCCTTTCTTCTCCACAGTGGGTAGTAAGACTAGTTCTATTTGCAGCAATCTTGAACAAATTTTCAAATTTTACCTCATTCTTTTTTTTTTTTCTAGATTAAACAAACTCAATTCCTTCATTGTTTGTGTTCTGAAAAAATAAGCCTTCCAGATTTCAGAAAAAAAAATTGCTGTTCTTCCTATGTTCTGAGCTACATCAATGAGAGACTGGCTTTTTATGTGACAGAAAACTTTTTTTCTAACATTTCATTAGGTTGTACCGTGCCAGAATACATGCAAGCAAGCTGTAAGTATGTATCTATACAGTACAGGAGTCTCAGAAGTAATCAAGCTACTTCAAGGTTCATGAAAATAAGCAGCAGGACAGAGAGGAAGGGATCCTGTAAGAGCCTTGAATATGTGAAATAGTCTAAGATCACACACACTGTTGGACACCCAAAATAAGAAAATCTCACTTTGGGGAGAGATCTTAGGAAGTGAGGAAGTGCTTCCTGCTGTCATGTAATTCCTAACTGGGTACTGAAAAGGGACAGCAAACTTCTTCAGTTCCTATAGTAATAAATGTACTTGCTTTATAGGACAGCATTGGTACTCTCTTTCAAAAACTGAAAAGACGTAACTTTTATGAAGTTTAATTTCTCCCACCTCAGAGGGTACACTTTGTGATTTTGTGAGCAGTATATTCTACCTGCAATTGGGATGTTCTTTTCCCCCCCTTCCTACGTACAAAGCTGTGAAAACCCCTTCGCAATCAGCATTAAGATTCAGCATTTTGGTGCAGCACTAGTTTAACAGATGTTACGTTACAGTGACTCCTAGACACCTACCTTTGGTCTGGTTGATTAAAGTTCTGAGCTCCCAGCTCCGCCGGGACGAGCCACTTGAATCTCCTTTTGGATACGATGGTTCTAGAGAAATAATACTGTGAGTACAAAAGTGGCTTTATCTCATATTAAGGATGAGGCCGCTATATATTCAGCGGAAGCTGAGATCTTACACATCAGGACTAATACACCCTACAAGTATATGAGGCAATCATATAGCGAGGTATGCTCTTGAATTAAAAAACTACTTATCTTTAGAAAACAAATTATGAAAGCTATTCTGATAGAGGATTTAATTTATACAGGAACAGAGATCACCTTTCACAATGGAGGGAAGCACTTCAAGCCAGGGAACTCAGAATCAAATATAGGAAATGTAGGAAATTCATAGGAAAACAAGCTTCTAAGGCTCCTAAGACCTGTATTCATTCCAACCTAAGCCAGTTTCCCATTCATACAGATACATAAAAAAAGGGAATAAGCATGAGGCAGACAATATTATCAACATCTGCTTAAAAAAAAAATCCCCCACAGTTCCTTGTATAAATTTTTAAGGCATTTCTTTCCTAGAAATCCACTTGATTTTGCAGGATGACCACAGTATCAACTCTACTTTGCTTGGGATTTTGTACTTCATTTCAATCTGCACAGAACACACAATCTCAACAATCAATGTTTCAAGGTATTTGTTGTAATAAGTACCATATACACAGGGGCTGGGGAAACCTGAAGGAGGAGCCCTGATCAGGACATCCAGTCACACACCCTATCTCTTGTTCCAGGATTCAAACAGCAGCAAGTATTTGTAAGATGAACACTGCAGTCATAGTTAAAGACAGGGATAGAAAACTCCTCACTGTCCCGATGGGTCCAGTTCGTACCTCACTAACAGCATTTAGAAATTTACTATTGAATGGGGTATATAATTCAGCAATCATGTTACTCATTTCATTTTGAACACTGTAACTTAGTAAGACACCAGGAAATTCCTTCAGGTGTCATTCAGAAACAATATGAAAGGCAAGAGAATACTGGATACATCTGAAAACAGAAGAACTTACTCTGACAATATAAGCCTAAAAGCTAAAAATCTAAGTTTTTTTTGCATCGGAAAAGGTGAAAAAATATTTTGGAAAGGGTAAAAACTGGGAACAGGCAGAGAAATATGTTAATAACATAAATCATCTGCACATCCAGGCCACAATCTGTTACTGTGACAATCACCTTCTCGCTCTTCAGTGGGACTGGAGTGACGACTAAGGGATCTGAACTGCAACTCGGCTGCTATTGAAGCCAGTCGATCATTTTCAGGGACACTGGAACCCCTGTTAAAAAAAGACATTGTACTAATTAACTTAGCATTCCACTAAGTAACTAGCGACACTTTCGCTGCAGTTTTAAAGAGAAAGAACCTGTGAAGTCTAGGACACGAACCATGAAAGTAACATGAAAGAAAAACTGATGCTGAGAGGTAAACTGAAAACCATTTCTAGGCTATTTTTTCCCCCAAATAAGGACTTTTTATATAATTATAGTTACGCCACTCCATGAAAAAACCCCTGAGCTTCAAAACCATAAACTGCTTGAAACTGTTACTTGCCCAGAACAACAGGATCCATTTTAATGGCTTGTAATAGATTACTGAGAAAGCTGCTGCACGACGCAGCTGGTGCCAGGTTTGGATATACAATCAGAAGTGATTCAGCTGGGCGAGTCACGTTATCAGATGAAGGGTCTTATGTTCCTAGTGCGCTGGAAACACAGTCACAGTCCATAGTCATGAAGTCAGAACTAGTGGGAAGAGCCACAGGCCAGCTGACAGGAAGGAGAGTGTTAAATGACAGCAGCTTGACTGCTTGGAGGTCCCAGCTCCTCCAGACAGCACGGAGTAGAATTAGATACCTCAGAATAAAACCCAGATGAATAAGCACGCTGAACAGGAAGGGAAACAATACTAACAGAAATTAATCTTAAATCCTTAAATCTTCAGACACCTTTCTCCAGCTCAAGACATCAATCAATCCATCCATGTTTTAGAGCCATAAATTCCTCATTAAAGCTTTTCTACAATGACTCCCTTTTGGACAAGGCTTCCCATCAGTCCCAAGGACTTCTTTAACATAATGCTTTAAAGGTACGAGCTAAACATTAGTGGAAAGCTGGGAACATTGTTAAATACTTCACTGAAAGTTAACAGCTACAAAAAGATGAATGATACCTGGCATCACAAAGTGCACACACCTATCCCTATAGCCCTAAAGTTGCTTCCACATTGTATCCAATTATTACATAATAATAGTAAAAAAAAAAAAAGGGGAGGGGGAGGGCGAGGGGAAAAAAAAAGAAGACACAGTCTTCACATTCTTGAGAACAGAAGCCAAAGCCCAAGACATCTTATTTCCATGTGAATGTTCCCAATACCATGTTCCCTTTGCACTCCCTACTACTCCCAACTAGATCTTTTAAGTTTGAGGAGGAACTGAAACTGAACTAGTGAAAATCCTGAGTACTCTTTAGGAAGTTGAGGTTTTAACCAGCAAGAAGGCTGAGGTTATTCTCAGCACATACAGAGCAACAATTCGGGCACAAAGAGCTTAAAGACCAAGCAAGGCTAAACCACCTCTGAAAAGAGGCAGTAGCTCAACGGAGGACCTTAAGTATCACAGCTTTGAATGCAGGTGTCTAAAATCCATTTCAAGCCCATCTTAGCCACCCAGATATTTTACTGTTTGTGTCTAGAAAGAATGTGTACACATTATTAGGCAAAGAAATGGAGAAAAAGAGAAGACAACTTGCTAAATTTCTGCTGCAGTTCTGGATAAATATAAAATGATGAATGATAACCACAGCCAGCTCAGAAATTAAACATTTATAAAGGTCATTAGTGTGAACATAGTGTAAACATAACCGTCAGAAAGCTCAGTGTAAACAGCCAGGTATTGCTGCTTTGCATTTTACTTTCTAGTTATATTAAAAAGATTCTTTCATTTATTTATTTTTAAAGAAAAACTTCACTAGAACTATGGTGGCATTTGTGCACTACGCACTGCCTAGTACAACTGATTTTATCAAGTTTTTACATTCAACTTGTTCTAGATATTTAATGCTCACACCCATGTTATAAGCATCTAAAGAGTTTCTGGAAAGTGTACAAAGTTTCTGTGCTATTCCAGCAGCTGGACCCCACACTTCTTGCATACAAAACCAAAAAACACCTTGATCTAAGATTCCACTTCTGTTCCGGAGCCCAAATAAATGAAATCGATAGTTAAGAGTGCCATGTGTTAAAGTCTGCAACTTTCTTTTAACTATATTAAAAATATAAATTTACTGTAAATATCTTACATTGTAATATTTTGCCTTCCTCAAACAAAATTCCTAAAAATCCTCAACAGCATCCAAAACTCTTTCTGCTTTAATAATTCTTTTATTCAGATTCTTCCTAGGTAGTACAGGAGGTTAAACAATGCTATTAAAAACCCAGGCAGTGCATTAACAAAAAAAAATTTTAAAAAAAGAAAAGATATATTTTATTAACAACCATCAGAAAAGTAAAAACTGAGAGCTCTAAGAAAAATACACGTCTGAGAAAACAGGCGTTGGCAATTATACTAAAACGCTGCATTAACATCAATTTTCATGTTACAGTCCATGAAAGCATTATCCATTTGATTGCAAGTAAGAACTGGAATTCTCATTTCTTTTCTTCCTAATGACTATCTTCTTGAACTAGAAGAAACCGACAAAATGCCAATCTACGCACTTTGATCAATATTTGTGGAGGACACACATGCAGAAAACATTAAAAGAACATACCGCTGTATTCAAGTGTGTCAAATCCTAAACCAGTTGCATTGCGTGGTATAAAATCACAAACAAAGCTGGCAAGTATTAAAAACTAGCCTCCTATCTCCTTCTTGAAAAATTAACTAACTCCAAAGTGCTGTACATATTCTAGAGAAAAAATAAAAAAATAAATCTCCTTCATACGTCATGTAAAGACTAATTAACAAATAAACAAGTTCTGCATTTTCAAAACCATAAACACTAATTAACCTTCACCCTGTCAGCTAATAAAGCTGCCAGAACCTCTCAGAGGAAATTCTCTAGAATGTTACTTACTTGAAAAGGGCTTTTCAAGTGCATAGTGCTGCAGACTACTGCCTACTCTGTCTTTTTCAACACGAAGCTTAGAACAGAAGCATGAAAGATATATAATAAATACTAGTTGCAGGAATGACAAAAATTCAGGATGTATTTTCAACAAAAAAAAAGGGGCCCAGATTCACAAGCTGTACATCTAGAGGCTACTGTATGGTGCAAATCACATCTTATAAAAATAAACTGAAAAAACTTGTAGGAAAGATTTTACACAAAAAGTGGCAACTTACTTCCGTCTTATAATGCATGCTTCTGCTGTGCATCTGGTAACAAATCTACAAACCATGATGGTTTTCTGGCTAACAACTGAAAGTTACTTATTAAAAAATAAAAAATCAATAATAAAGTCATATCTAAGTTCACTTTGGTCACCATCAATCTGTTTTTCTTCACTACCCGTTCTTTGTTTTCTCTACGGCCGTGTGATATCATCAGATAACGTGTCTCCATTTACACAAATCTCCTGCACAAGAGCATTTTTGGTACTCTGCAGTAGAAAGAAGACTCCAAAAAGCTATTAATAACCCCTAATAATATAATTGTGTGAATAGCAAGATTTTCACAGTCAGGGGTGCAGAGGGAAAAAAAAAAATAAATAAAAAAAAATAAAAGAGTTAATTTAGAGATCTTGGGAGACATGTCAGTGGTCTTACTGTGGTGTGGGAAGAAGGAACTCCAACAGCCTCAAACATAACATCCAAATTAGAGACCAAAAAGCAAGAAAGATACTAACATAGGTCTGCCAAAAAAAAAAAATTTCCATGGGATTATTTGCATGTTACATTCATCTCAGAGCAAAGTGTTAGTTATCAATACTACTTATTCAGTAAAGTTATACCAATGAACTGACTCGCATATGTTAATTTCAGGGACATTTTTACTGAGCAAATTTGTAATCTATGTCAGAACCGCATGCTTTAACTACCAGACTGTTCAGACCTTTTAAATCTGAAAGTGCTCTTATAATCTATTTCGAAGATACAAGACTTTGCTCAAGTCAAACACGAATGAAGGAGCCAGCAGAAGACATGATGGGACAGAAAAGCATGATGCAGATGATCTACTAGGATGCAAGTATGAGGAAACAATTATGTGGGTGATGTAAGTAGAATGAGGCTGCTACGTCATGGAGCAGAGCTACCTGGTATCATTTGCACTGCTGACAGGTTTGGGTTGAGCTGAGTCGCTACCGACGGGAGCGGGGCGACTGACAGCAACGCTGCAATGACTCCGTGCATCACAAGGGACACTCCGCGTGCTGTGGCAAGAAGAAAAACTTCAGGAACAGATTAAAAAAAC
>WHYT01014975.1:0-19492 GCA_009806455.1 Tetrax tetrax
CATTAGGGTACCTTATGCATTCAAAGTTACTCTGAATTAGTTACTCTCTGCTTACTGCTATTTGATCAAAAATGTCACAACAATTACGTCTCAGCTCTGAAGAGTCCAAAAGCTTCACAGATAGACATTCTGACAAAGAAAGTAAATCAATTTAGGGGAAACCACACAATGATAGAGAAATGATAGGACCCTCATTCACCTTATTCTGAAGGAATAACCTACATCTCACTTTGATTTCTATAGTAAAGGTCCACAGATAAGCAAACCTCTTTTACTGTTTATCTTTAGCTTACTGTTGAATTTAAAGAACAGTCTTCAAGAGTCAAGTCTCTATCAATTCAGTCAGCTGTTGTCACTATTTCTTTTAACTTACATTTAACAAAACCCAGACACTTTTACCCAGTTTCTGCAACAGAAATGAAAGAATCTACGCTCTCTGTTGCAACAGGTACACTTTGATATCACATGACACAAAGATGCAATTGAGCTGCAAAGTGAGTGAGTAAACTGAGGCTGGAAAAGGCGAGTTAGCCAAATATCCACAAGGGAGAGAAACCTAATATTTAAAAACTCCACACTACAGAAAACCAACACAAAAACAAACATGTCAAGCCAAATTTTAAACATTCAAAACACACAAATCCACCAGAGCAGCACTGAAGTTATCTGCTCAAAACTCTCTGAAGTATACAGTTCAGTAACACCTGCATCTTTGATCTTTCTTTGATTTCTAACAGTAGCCCCTCCTCAAACATCTTTTAACCTCAAAGGAGATGCTCAAAAATTTTCTACTCTCCTAAGTCCTTGGCCAAAATAAACTGAACAATAGCACGCAAAAGAACCGTGCTGCTATAGCACACCTTCCTCACAGTGCCTACATTTATAAACTACAAATACATAACAAACAATTTATAATTACAGTGTGTTAAGTAACTGTTGACCTTCCATGCAGTCTCCAGTACTCTCCCACAAAATAAGCACCACTGGAGGTTGGCACATCAGGAAAGGGTTGATCCTCATTCTTTTACACCCCAACACAATTCTAGTAGAAGTATTTACCTTTGAATCAAAAGACAATTTTTTCTTCACATGCGGAGCCCAGTATTTATTTGCTAACTGTATGGGGGAAGCATAAAAATAAGAGGTTAAATATATACACTTTCAGTTGTACTGATACAATAACTGCATAACACATCCCATCTCCAAACTTCATTTCACTAGTATCTTGCTTAATTTCAGCTTACGGTAACTACACGTAACAAAATTACATTTTGCAACAACAATGCCTTTTAACCATCTCAGGTTTTAGGCCTAAACGTTTCCAATGGAGGTGCAATTCTCTAAAAGTTTCAGACGCATTGACTGCTACATAGAAAATGATTTCTTTCCTCAGTTACTTCTAGAAAATCCCTCAAAAATACACCATGATCTTTCAGGGACTGCAAACCCTGGATTGTGAACGATTACTCTCCCATTGAGGACTTTCACAAAGAACTAGAGGCTGCATAAAAAGGTCTAATATTTTAGGGTTATTCGCCATCGCTGCACCAAAACTCCTGAGCTATGGTGGCACCAGCTTCCTAACCAGCTTTAATCAATCTTCTTTGTGCTGTAGAAGAGGAAGAAAAGCAGCATTTACAGCACAAAAAGTGAACGCTTATATATAGTCGCTTAAAATGCTCAGCTACAAGACACTGTCAGTAACTCGTCATGTATTACAACAAACTTGATTTATTTTGTAGCGCTGCTCTTGTAAACCTCTCCAGCCTGGAAGCGCTGGGGGCACACGCTCTTTCACGTGTAACAAACCGGCATTCGATCTCTCCTCGCTTACGACAAAATAGGACCATTTTCCGAACACCCACGGACTGCAAAGACTATTTAAGCACCGGGAGCCGCCGCTGCCGGAACGGCCTTCCCCGCAGCAGGCTCCGGCCCCCGGGGAGAGGCCGCCCGGAGACACCCGCGGGCCGCTCCCCGCCGGCCCTACCTGGGTCACGTACTCCGCGTTGATCTGCGACACGGTGGGCGCCACGATCTTCTTCGGCGGAGCCGAGGACGCCGCCATGGTGACGCCGGGCAGCCCCGCTGCTCCCCCCGCCGCCCCGGGCCAGGCCTCAGCCCGTCACCAACCGCAGCGGAGACCGAGCTGAAGTAAGTTCCGCGGAGGGAGCAGCGGAGAGGGCAGCGCTTCCGGGGCGAGGAGCGCTAGAGCGGCCGCGGGGCGGGGCGGGGCGGCGGCTGCGCCACCTGCCGCGCCCTCCCTGCCGCTGCGGGTCCCTGTCCCGGGGCCAGGCCCTGCTAGGCCCGGCCGCCCCGCCTGCGTAAAAGACTGGGACAGAAGATAGAGGGAGGCGGGTACTGGTTGCTTCCCCACTCACCCTTCACCCGCCGTAAACACGCTTAGGGTGACTCCTTCTACCTGATTATTTATCCGTGGCTTAGAGCAAGGTTTCTGCCCATCTGACGTGGAAAAGACCCGCTCTTACTAACATCAAACAAACGACACCGGGGTCTGAGCAGAGCCCCGGGGTCTGAGCAGAGCCGCGTGCCCTGCCTGGGGGACATCGCTGTAATTTGGGAAACCTGTGGAAAAGAGGAGAGGTAGAGGTAAGAGAGAAAAATTACAGCCTCACAGAAGTCAGCAGTTTGGTAATGATTTAGAATGGCTTGCAATTAACTTATTCTATTTAATAAACAGATTAATTAAGGAGGAAATTAAGAGGCTCCCCAGAGAAGTTACGGTGCTTTGTTTCTGTGCTCATTATCCCACACCTGCTGCTTGAGCACTTTAAACTTCCAGGCAGATACCACTGAAGTCTGTTTGAATATGACCTCCTTTGTTTTGATATCAAGGTGATCTCCATTTCATTTCTTCAAGCAGAGGTTAAACTAAATATTCTTTTTGAAGTTGAATTAGAATGTACAATGGGAATGGAAAACGTAATGACAGTACCTTGAATAGGATCAGACAATGCCTGCATTCAAATAAATATGCCTACTGCGTGCCTTTGCTGTAAATCATCCAGAAAATTTAAGTTTTTTTGTACGAAAACCAGTAAAATAAAAAAGTTACAGAAGTACCAGTAACAAATTCTCTAAGTAACGAGGACTGAGCATTGTCTTGTCTAATGATTGAAACCTTCGGAGAGACCTGTATTTGATTCAAAATAGGCAAAGCAGTTAAGATACACTTAAACCAGTGTACCCTGTCTGACAATTAAATTGTGATAAAAAACAGCATATTAACATGCTTCGGTTTAAATTATTCAACCTAGAGATCACAGCTTTGTGATTGACTGAGGCTTATCAAAATCTATGCAAATATAACTAGCCCTTTTGGTGTCCGCCCTTTCTCCATCACTTGGTACAACTGCTAGCACTTGCATCCATGGACAGGTGTAGAAAACAGAAGTAAAATTTATCTAAGCTGTGAGCTGTCTGTCTGCAGCATGCTGCTGCACCTTAGCTGATAATACTGCCGACAGCATCCTCTCCAACTTGCCTTCCACAATTAAGTTGTTCTGTATTTGACCACGTCAGAAAACAACATACATAGCATCTGTTTGCATGTATCAGAACAAGTGGAAATGTAACAGCTTGTCACTTTGGGGGAAGAAGAAGAAAAAAAAAAAAAAGGGTACTTTTACTATCCATAAGTAGACTGGAGGCATAAATGACAGGAAGGGAAGGAACAAGGAACTATTGAAGCTACAAATCAGTGACGAAAAAGGGCAAAGGAATTTAAGTTCATTACCTGTAAATATAGGCTGAAAATAGGAAAGCTTCTGAAATTGGCTTTCAGATGGGAGCCTGAAGTTTGACTTGTGTTTAAGATGAACCACGCAGCCTTAGGAGACACTATGATGATTTCTTGGCATCAGTAATTGATGACCTTAGATTTCTTTTCTAATCACATGCTCAAGTGTTTCTACAAAGTGACTTATTTTGGAATTACCACCATGCCAAAAAGTAGGCAGGCAAATATACTTTGGACTTGGTAGATTTTCTAGAACAACCTTGCAAGGCTAACTTAAACCTTCTGACCTCTGCTTGTGATAGATCATCAGGTATGGGTCAAAACCCGCAAATTTCCGTATGGCATCAAAGCTATGAAGGCTCAAGGAGGAATCTGTGTTTACCTAACTTCTGGTATTTGGATGTCCCAGTGAAGAGGCTTGTTGTCTTAAACCTCACCACAGTCAATGTGGCAACAGAGGTCCTTCTAAAAGGCAAATCAAAACTAATTTAAGTTCTCTGATTCATTTTCTGAAGGAGTTTTTGATACTGGAAGCTAATATTAGATGCCTAATGTTAGGCAATATGATTACATTCCTCAGTGGCAATGCCAAATAAAGTGACAAAGATTTCCCTATAAATAATACATTAAATATTTCTCTATAAGGGGTATTGTTAGTTACAGAGTGTTATGACAGTAGGACTACAAATGAATAGCAGAAGTATAAATTAGTGCTTTGGCAAAATATATCGCTTTTAAGCCTCAAGAGCAGCTGAACCTTTAAAGAGGAGTTGCGGTGAGACCAGGCATGACACCCACAGTTGCACCTATGTCCTCATCTGAGACTCTCACCCCAGCTCGCAACTGTCTGTTAAGGCTGGTCTCTTGAACACTGCGCTCAGTCTTCCCCAGAGTGGAGGCACGTCTGTCACTTTCCACCCCAAACTGCTTTGTAGTCAGGGGAAAAATAAAACCCTGCACCTTGTCATCCCCACAGCCTTCTGTGAAGCTCTCCATCTTTCTGTACTCATTGACTTAACACATCAAGAAAATTAAATATTCTTTCTCTTCAAAAAAAAAAATCTGCTAATTCATTCATGAAGACATGTATTATTTAAAAAGTCACACATTTGAGTAGATGCAGTTTTCAAGACTATTATTCATTTCTAGGCTGCATACAGTCCTGGTCAATTTAAATTCAATGCTGCTTTCTTGCTTAATTAGCTCTTCTTGTTTTGGATGCTTGCCCTTCTGTATTATTGTAGCCAGGAAAAATATGCTTTTATCCTCTTCTTTGTAAACTATACAAGCCGAGATCATCAATAAGCTGGCCATTGCTTTTATCTCAGTGATACTCTCCCAAATAGAGTGGATCAGGAAGTATCTAGTTATAATCAGCAGGTGTTGATTCTATGTTCTGTCATGTCTACCTTTTAGATTATTTTGGGTTCTACCTAGAGTCACAGAAATGATTAAATTCTAGCAATGAAAACTCCAAACCAATCTACAAGGATTTCTAATATTAATTGATTTAAAGGTTTGTTATTGTTTTATGGTCTTCAGTGAAACTACATTCAGCAGCTACGTACTTCAAATATAAAAGTTGTTTCACTTTTTACTGTTTTCTCTTTCACACAAGTACAGAGACTTAGAATCATAGAATCCTAGAATAGTTTGGGTTGGAAGGGACCTTTAAAGGTCATCTAGTCCAACACCCCTGCAAGAAGGGATATCTCCAGGTTGCTCAGAGCCTCATGCAACCTGGCCTTGAACATTACCACCTCTCTGGGCAACCCGTCCCAGTGTTTCACCACCCTCACTGTAAAAAATGTTTTCCTTAAATCTAATCCAAATCTACCCTCTTCCAGTTTAAAGCCATTGTCCCTTGTCCTATCACTACATGCCCTTGTCAAATGTCCATTTTCATCTTTCCTGTAGGCCCCCTTGAGGTACTAGAAGGCTGCTATCAGGTCTCCCCAGAGCCTCCTCTTCTCCAGGCTGAACAGCCCCAACTCTCTCAGCCTGTCCTCATAGGAAAGGTGCTCCAGCCCTCTGATCATCTTTGTGGCCCTCCTCTGGACCCTCTCCAACTGGTCCATGTCCTTCTTATGTTGGGGACTCCAGAACTGGACACAGTACTCCAGGTG
The DNA here is from genome assembly GCA_009806455.1 of Tetrax tetrax. NCBI lineage: Eukaryota > Metazoa > Chordata > Aves > Otidiformes > Otididae > Tetrax > Tetrax tetrax. The sequence goes on from WHYT01014975.1 coordinate 5,887, forward strand.
GGGTCTCACCAGGGCAGAGTAGAGGGGCAGAATCACCTCCCTCGACCTGCTGGCCACGCTCCTCCTGATGCAGCCCAGGATGCACTTGACTTTTCTACGTATGTTGAATACCCTTTGTGTTTCTTGCACCTTGTGGTAGATAACTCAGAGGCCAAGGGAACTCTACATTACTTTTTTTCAAAAGTGAGCCACAATTGTTCTGTCAGTGATGTTCTGTATGCAGAAAGTCAAAAATACTTAAGTCCTAGAGAGAGGGAGATGGCTGAATTTTGCTTTCACTGTGCACAACTTAAACATATCGGGGTGATTTTTAATAGAAGTGTGCTTCTCAGGATGGAGCTCTAGGTATCATCCAGGGTCCATCTCACTGCTGTATGCGAATTTGTTATCTGGCCTAATATAACTGCATTATACTAAATACATAAGCTTAGCTTTGGGGAAATACCTAACTGCACACTGGACACCTTACCTTAGGGCAGATGAATCCCAGCCCCTGTGACATGAAGCCGTATGTTGGGTAGGCTTTCTGTGAAGCAAGCTGTGAGGCTTCAGAGACTGCATCTCTTTAAAATCAGCTTCTCTCTGTAGCTTGTCGATTTTTACACATAAAGACTTGGGTTTTTTGAGAGGCATACCTCTGCAAAGCTCTGAAACAGAAAGCTCCAAACATGAAAGTTTCAAGACTCATTGTGTTTATGTACAAACTTGCACATACAGCTTTTCTTCTAACCAAAGAAGGAAAGTGACTATGAATAGGCACCATTTTGAAATATTACTTGCAAAGTTATAGGAAATAAGTTTTTGAAAGGGATGGCAGGGATGGATGGCATAGAAATGGCATAATATGTACATTATTCAAAGAAGACCAGAAACCTCCTGTCTCTTACCTGTTGAAACAATACAAGAAACATACTGATTTAACCTGCTTTCACATAAATAAAATTTGGAAAAGCTTCTCAAAAAAGATTAGAGGAACCTTTCAACATGTAAAAAGCTTAGGCACAGTGACAGGAGTTATTACTTTGGTTATAGTTTATCCTTCATAGCGGTTAATATTCATGTAAACTAAATGTTTAGCCTGCTCATTATAGTTTTAATTCATTCACATCACATTGATTTTACTACTTTACTTATGTGCATTCTTCTAGTCCAAGAGTTTGTCACTGTATTCATCTCATTAAGTATGGGTACTCACTCAGTAAATATGTGTACTTCCACTCAGTAAATATGGGTACTTTCAAAAATGATGCCTCAGTTTAGTAACAGATGCTTCTTAAAATATTTAGAATTTTAAAGTGTAAAGAAGCCGTCAGTAGCATTCTGATTTGTGTATAAATATTTATTTAGCACACGTTCTGGCCAATGTACTGCCCTTGATTTTTGTGCAAAACTTACAGTAACTTCAATGGAAATTCAGAGCTCATGACTAGGGAAAAATATGGTTAATTCAGCAACCCAGCTGCTTTTATATCCTAGAATAGCAAGCAGTGCCTCTAGTGAAGGAGGTGGGTAAATACGGGAGTTTATCTCACTCTTAGCTTTCTGTTGTTGGGCACACATTTGGGTAACAGCTCAAGTCAGAGCAGACTGGGCTATTCTTATCCTCTTCAGAGACTTTTAGCTAGGTTCCTACCAACTGGAGCAGAACCATGGTATGAACATAAGAGACCAATGGCCAGTAAAGCTCTAGACATATTTGCTAGAAATCCTGTGAGAGGCTGTTATGTGATAAAATTTCTTTTGAACAAAAAAAATTAATGTGAGAGAAATCTGTTTGATGGAGGAACGTGAGGCCTTCATCGCTGAAATTAGATTCTAAGGTAAATAATTTCCTTTCTGCTAGTGCCAGCATGAGAAATGATATGGGAAGTTGAGTCTACTTGCAGAATCATTGTAAAAGTAGATTCTCAATCACATATCCTTTCTCACGGTATATAAAATATGCTTGTTTTGTCTGCAGTGTGTATATATCTAATATGCAGCATAAAACTTAATCAAGAGAGAACAATTTTAAGATGCTGAGAGCTAGCTCCAGTCTTCTAAAGCTTTCATCCTTGCCTTCCCCCATATTTTTTAAGCTTTTGGTAGACATTTCCATTAGCATGGCAGGATTTTAAGAGACAGCAAAATGGTAATAAAACAGAATACCTATGAAAACAGCAAAATTCACACTGGTGTAATACCAAAAAATAATTTATAAACTTTTAATAATTTCTTTTATGGAAAAAAAAAACCCTTCTACTGAGATACAAACTAAAGTATTACACAACAAATCATTTTAGCTTATTGGCAAATGGACATTTTTCCTCTGCTAATTGAAGTCGCATCAGATACGCTGTTTGACGGCTGAGGGAATTCTTACAGTTATTCTCACTACCCAAGTATCTGCTATGCTTAAGACACAAAGTATAAAATACAAGATAAAAGTGCACTACGGCAAACAAGGTTGCCAGGATGCTAATCCAGGGTTGCTCTCAGTGTCATGAAAAAATCATAACATGTTTCATTATTAAAAATTATTCTCAAATTGACTGAGAGATTTCAGGCATCTAGATGGCTTAGCAGATTTCTACTCAGTTTAGTAGGACTGCATTGTCACTAACGGGAATCTCTCTCCTCAGCTCTATCTTCAGGATCCTCTTAGAATCAAAGTAAAGTAGAAACTGAGGAAATCATCTGAGTTTCTGTAGCTCAGCAAGCTACTTTTGTAAACACATCCTAAGCATTAAAATTTATCCTCTTTAAAAAAAAAAATTGCACAAATAAAATAATACAAATTTGCATACTAGGAAGACAGTGATTTCCTTAATGCCTACAGAAATTCAGTGCAGGGCATTAACAGTACAAATGGGAGGCAGCATGCATAGTTGGTTTCTTTAGCTTAGAAATAGAATTTTACTTTTTTATATAGCAGCAGCCACACAAATTTCCGTATTCCCCTCCTTCACTATGTCAGCAAGGCACATTCCAGTGAAGCAGCCATAGGCAAAGCTGGATAACCACCTTTTCCATATGCTGTTACTACCCTGCATACCCAGACCACTTTCAGTGGAGAATGACCGGCCACAGTCTTCATCATAGCCCGTCAGCTTCTCGCGCAGCTCATGTGCTCACGTCATCAGACGCCATTTTGCACGCCGTGGCAGCACACACGCAACAACCGAGTCCATGACTCTCCCTAAGTCATATATGGGGTTTCACAGATCCATACAAACTGGGACCAGGGACACTGGAGGGATTCCAGTGAAGAGGAAAAATTTCAGGCGCATATCCAAACTACGTCAGGTGTACACAGCAGAATCAAGTCACACATTAGCGTATCCAGGAAGCAGCCAGAAACTGGAGAGGCAGAGTACACAAGTAAGACAACATCTAAAGACTTGTGATAACTCAGGGCAGACATAACAACTCTTTCATGTTAGAATGGCAGTTTCTGAACAAGGAAATCATAAATTCTACTTGTGAGTGATTTTGTTGGCGTGAGGCTGATTTCTCCTTCTCTTGCACGGACTTGGAATATTCATTTTTTTTAACAGATGCTAAAAAAAGATGCTGTTTAAAAGCTGCTTGACAGAACTAGTCATTATATGAAGAAGTAAAATTAATTTGCTCAACCTGGAGAAAGTAAGGTATATGAGAGCATAGAAAAGTCACTTCTGCAATTTCATTTTTCCTTATGATAACTGCCTCTCAGACACATCTCATTCATAGCCATCAGACCATAAAACTAGGCTATTAAGTTAAAACTTGCACTTTAAAAATCCACAAAACCTTGTGCTAGGAACATGAACCGTGACCTCTTTAGTTATTTAGGATATTTAGGCATTTTCAACATTATTATAAGGGGTCATTAGAAGGACAGAATCCATAGTCTTCATTGATTTAAGGGTCATCCAACTGTACTTATCTAAGTGTTACTCAAGGGAGTTACTGTTGCGAGATTATGACTTTCAGAGTTTTACATTTATACCAGAAGGCAACCAGGAAAACTTAACGTTAGATCTGGTATCTTAATTTGAAGGTCTTAAATTTTTTTTGCGTCTGTCTCCCATTTGCCTCACTAACTTTTTTTGTAGGCTCTAGGTTTAATAGTGAGAGCAGAACACAGACAAGTGAAAAAACAAACACTCAGAAGCAGCTACAAAAGTGACTAAACAGTTTTTGTGGTTTATGATGGCTTTTTTTTTCTTTTTGAATTTTTCTTCAGACATACATAGGAATACTTATATATAATTTGCAAGTTTTGACTTTCTGCAAACATTGCAAGGATAGCACAGCAATCAAAACCATAAATGTTTTAAAGTTTCCATATTTCCTAGATAGGAAACGGATGATATGATCAGTTAGTACTGCAGTTCCAGTGAATTTAGTATTGCAAACTTTATTTCTCTTTAAAAATAAAAATGCTTTTTACCTTTTTCTGCTTGTTTTAAAATATTTGGCCCTTCTTTTAATCAACACAGAACTACCTCAATGCTGAATCCACACAGTTTGAGAATTTCTCCTTGGGGAGAGCTCAGTATTAACACAGAGGGATCCACTGTTTTCCTGTTTACAATAGGCTTTAGTTCTGCATATAGTCTTTAACAAATCCACTACTTCAGTAGTAGGAGATTATTACTATTAGCCATAAACTCATTCTAACAAAACCACAGGCAACGTCTCTGCCACCAAATATACTTCAAAGACTGATGGCTTGAACTTGCCTTGAAGCATTATGGAATATGACTAACATACTAGTGAACAACACAAAGTGTTAGTGTTACTGGGAAAACCATTCTAACTCAAATTCTCAAAGGTACTTGGAGAATTTTACTGTTAACGTCAAAAGAGACAGGATTTCTACCATAGATTTTTTTTTACCTCCTGACTCTTAGAAACCACTTTACTCCCTTCTAGCTAGTTAATGCTGTAATTCCCCTAAAATTGGGAATTTATACTGACACAAAACTTTTCATCACGGAGTAGAGAGTCAGATAAACTAAGTAGCCTTTAGTGCCCTTCCGAAATCCCATAGAGCCCAAAGATTAAATTAGTTTCCAAATTAATCAGACAGTAATACTTCCCACATATGTCTGTTCATCCCTAAAAAGCAGTTTTACATATTATCTTCCCCTCATGTTACTCAAATTGATACTTTCAAAACATACCAAGTTTAGTGTTCTCTAAACATTACTCACAAACATAGAATTTTTAAAAACTACTGTGACTCCTTAAGAAAGACCTTATTATCTTTAAACATAGTTCTATTTTATTACAAAAACGATCTGAAACAAAACATATTATTCTAACATGCAAAGTTGGTTATTTTGATATGTAGTCTTAAACGTTTCTGCATATTGAACATTATGTAGTTTCAAAACCCTGGTATGCACATAAAGTACACAATGAAAGTACAATATAAATAAAATAGTTTATTACAAGTATATTAAAAGAGCTTTACAATTCATTTACAAAACATTTTATACGGTATTGTCTTTCAATATAAAACAATTCACATAGGGAGAAAAAAATCTCAATATATAACTATAGTCATTATTAACATACTGAATTTGTCTGTCATAGAAAAATCATAGTAACTACAGACTGTTTCTGAGTATCTTTCCTGGTTTTATTCTCTCTGAAAATGGGAAAGAATAACGTTTATGAAAATAAAATAAAAACTCCCTTTAAACTTCACTGAATTTATAACAAATACTACAAAGCTTATACCACAGCACAACCTAGATAAATCACTTCAAGAAAAAAATCAAAACCATTTTATTTAAATAAATATGGATCTATTTAAATAGTGAGAAGAATGCCACGTATCTTACAGATATGTTAATTTAGAAATAGGATTTAAAACTTCAGATTTGAACTATTCAGAAGTTGCGTAACAAAGGAAAATATCCTAAAAGGTGTTTTTGCAGAGAAAAAAAAAAAAAAACAAAAAACAAACAACCAGAACAACCCTGAAACAAACTTCATTCTTATTCATAATGAAAAAAGCTCCACTGCAGTGATACTTTTTGCCAGCTCCACAGGCACAATGGGCAAAGCTCTCTACTTACCAGACAGTATAACTACAGATTCTATTAATACAAAATCTGAATTACTTCATTTGAGATAAAAGTAATTTTCGGTCTCTTATATTTAATGTAACGAGAACAGGAATTCCCTACAAAACTGCACACCTAAGTTGCCACATCCTACAGAACATTCCTTTTACTGGTGCAATACGTGCTCCAGAAAGAAAGGAGACTGGAACAGATAGAAAGCCCGTTTGTGACATCAATAATTTCTTGTCTTCTTTGCTTGCAGAAAAATAGTTCAGTATTGTATTAATTGGCCAGAAAAGCTAGAAGAGGCATGGGACTTACAAAGAAGTTGAGATAATGAAGTGGTGAAATTGATTAATGGATTATAAACCCTGCTATTTTAGCATTGTCTATTTATATTTTATCATAAAAAGGGAAAATATCTACTTCCTCATCTATAGATCTCCAAGCATATTACAAAGCAGTGAATTTTTTTCTATTAACTGTTCTATAATGTCACACCAACATTTTCTCCTCTTTAAACTTTTTGTCCTTTTTCTACTTTCATTTTTTGTGTCTTTAAAAAAAAAAAAGGTTATTTTTAGATAAAAGTATGAAACAAATAGAGGGAGTATCCTTTGTTGGCAGCATATAGGGACCCAGAAAAAAGTAAAATGACTCTTTTTTCTATATTCTGGAAATTACTTTTTTGTCTTTACTTTGTTGATAGTTATCACTAGACAGCATAATGTCATAAAATACTATACAGGAAAAGGTATAACTTTTAAAAGATATCTCATTCATGAAGCACTGCAGATTGCTGCAATACTGTTAATACAGTAAGAATGTGTATTTATAAATTAATTTAGGAAAATAAATGTAAAATGGCTTTTCTGTTACAATTTTTTACATTTTAAACATCTTCTCACATTCTCAGAAATTTTATCAAGCAGACAGTTCTGAAGACAGTAAATTAACTCTTCACCAGGTCACCTTCATAACAGAAAAAGATAATCCTTTTCAGTCAATTGTTTGGTCTAACATAAGCCTTGTAATAATTATGCACCAAAATGTTTATATATAATTTCATAGGGCATTATCCAGTTTTGATAAAAACAATATATCCTCAGATTGTTGCTCAGTGGAACTGAGTTTTGAGCTCTCTGAAGTGAATTAGGTGATGTCTTTTTAAATGGGAGCCCTGTCTGAAATTTTTACCACAAACTAAACATTCAAATGGCTTCTGTCCAGCATGCATTTGGTAATGTCTTTCAAGCTTAGAAGGCGATTTAAAAGTTTTATAGCAGATACTGCATTGATACAATTTGTTAACAACTTCATTTTTTTCAGTACCTTCAGAAGAATCATGCCAATTGCTGTAACTGCTTTGCTCTGGTTCCAACAGTTTACTACACAAATATGGACATGTGTTTCTACTGCTGCTGTCAAGAACAAAGTCCTCTGATTCAATTTCAACTTTGATTTCAGCTGCTTGGTTTGACTGAATCAGCTCCAATTGTTGGAAGCCAGATACCTGTGAAGGTGTTTTAGAATAACCAGAATAACCCACAGGCTGAGAAGACTTAAATTCTGTGTGATCGCCCTGATGACTGAAAAGTTTGTTCGGGTTTTCCAATTCTACCTGGTAAACAGGGCTTTCATAGGCTGTCTTTTCAGTGTGGGTGAGCTGATGTCTTTTTAAGTGAGCTGACTGTCTAAATGTTTTCCCACAAACATTACAGCCAAAGGGCTTCTGTCCCGTGTGTATAAGATAATGTATTTGAAGTTTAGATGAAGACGGAAAGATTTTTTCACATCTGTCACATTTACGCACTTTGTGTTTGTTATGTATATTTTTAGCAGAAGCTGGAAAAGCACAGTCAAGTATTCCTGGATTATCAAATAAACCACCACCTGATGAACCACGAAAAGTGTCATCTTTATGATGCAGTGAATCATCAATGTTTAACACGCTTTCGCCACTAAGCGTACCTTTTAAATTGATTCCACTGTCGTGAGGTTGCGGGTGCTCTTGCTGAGGTAATGGCACAGCAAACACTCCTTTCATCTGATTACTAAGTGCCTCATGCCTGTCAAGCTTGCTGTGGCAATCCTTGAAAGATTTAGTGGAAGCAGGCTGATCAGAATGCTGATCTCTAGCTGCAACCAGGTCAGGACTTTTAAAGTGACCTGATTTTATTATTTTTCTGTCAGTCAGAGAAAAATCTGTTACCTTTCCTCCAGTATGCTTCAGCTTCATCAGGATCTTATTTTTCATGTTGTCTGTGTGGCTGCATGCTGTTATACCATTATTTGAACTTTTGCCATCTTTCAGATTACAACATTTGTGCAAGTTTAGAGCCTGCTTCGTTTCAAAACACTGCTCGCATGCTGGACACTGAAAGGGCACAATATAAATTGAGTGAACATCATGTGGGTCCTCCTCCTGTGACTTGTAAGCGTCAGCATTCTCAAAACTATTCCCCTTTCCTTCCAACAGGTTCTGTGGTCTGGGATATTTAAGAGTCTTTGCTTTGTATAAAATATTGGTAAAAGTCTTATTTCTGGCATGGAGCTGTTTGTGCTTCATGAGTTTGCTCCGTATTTTAAACCCCTTCTGACAAAAGCAGCACTGAAAAGGCCTTTCTTCTGTGTGTGTGAGCTGGTGGATTTTCAAGTGTGTTGACTGTCTGAAAGATTTATTGCATGAAGAACACTTAAAAGGTTTCTGGCCAGTGTGAATAAGGAAGTGTCTTTCTAGCTTAGATTTTGACGGAAATGTCTTGTTACAGGATTCACAAGTGTGAGTTTTCTTTCTCCTACTGGCACCACGTAGATGATCAGCCTTCAGGCACTGATGCAGCATCCACCTCTCTTCAGTTGTAAAAGATTTCCAGCACGTAGAACACTGAAGCATGCCATAAGTGACCCTGTCTTGCTCAAAATTCATAGAGTTTTCTCCTTGCTCGGTATCATTCTGATAATTTTCATTATGAAGCTGCTGATGCTTTAAGAAAGTGATTAAGTTTTTGAAGTTTCTGTGACAAACAATACACTTAAAAGGCAGATTATGGGTTAACTGATGCCTCTCCAGGTGGACTAACTGCCTAAATGTTTTACGGCACACATGACATTCAAATGGCTTTTGACCAGTATGTATCAGATAATGCCTAGCTAATTTTGACGGTGTTTCAAACTGTTTATAGCAAATGTCACAAATATATGGCTTTTTCTTGGGTATCCTCTCAGTTGTTACACACTGCTGAACTTTTAACATTTTTAAAAAGCAATTACACCTTGCCTACTGTTAGTTTCTTCAGATAGGTATTTAAAGTGAAATCATCAATTGCACACTAAGATGGAAGGCTGTAGAAGCAGCAAATTTCCTTAGGAGAGATATTCTTAAATCCCACAGGTCCCTAAAATAAGAGAGAGAGTATTATTTTAGCCTATATTGATACATAATTGCCTAAAATTGTCTCATTTTCTATGTAAAGAGACCAAAAGCATCTAGATTAGAATAGTCTAGATTTAACTTAGCTTAAAATGCTTTCCTTATAAATGAGTGATTACTCTGTATGTTACATGATCGAGAAACTAGTTTACAGAAAAACAGACTCCTTTCCAGAAGAAACAAAGAAGTTTAAGTCATCTGTGCCATAACAGAGATATTGTTTAGTCCTGCATGTTACTTCCAAACAATATACAGTTCAGATACATTACAATATTTAGGTTATGTACAAATAAGACATTCTTAAAAACAAAACCACAAAAAACTTACTGTGATAAATTTCTCCCCTACAGCAGTAATTCTAACTCCCAGATATAATATTTATGAGATGAGAGAGAGTAGTAGTACAGATTCTTGGGCTTCAGAAATAAAAATTAAATGAATGCAGTGTTAGTGAGAAGTAAAAATTAGCAAGTTACTATTCACATTTCTGTATCTTATCAACTGTATCCAGAAGAAACAGTAGTGTAACGATTTTTGCTTTATCTCAAAATAGCAAACACCAGAACCAGTCAGCAAGATCAACACACCAACCACAAACTACAACCAGAATGAGAATACTCCCCAAAGCAAGTATGAACATAGGCTATGTTCACTGTCTCACCACAGAGCCAGAATATCAGGGTGGTGATACCCAATCATGCATATACTCCGAAATCATTATACATATAGAGGTCATTATCATAATTCATCATCATTAATATCTTAGTCTAAACTAAAATAATGAAATAGTCACTTTTAATTTCCCTTGAATTTTCAATAGATGAAACACACTTGGGCAAGCTACTGTGTCTCAGCTAATGCATGATGACTTGCAAGCAAGAAACAATAGCTTTGCAAGCACCTGAGTGCATGAAAAGTTATTAAAGTGTTCACAGGAACAGCTAGAAAGGACCTCAAGCAACCATTTAGTGCAAGCTTTCCACTGTGAAGCCAAGTCACATCTAAACAGCATCCAAAGTGGTCTGAACTTCTGCTGAAGGAGGTTCCTTAACCTCAGCAGGGTTCCCACTCCAACGCATCACTCTCTGACAAAGCTTTTCCTTGCACTCAGCTACAAAGTTATTTTCATTGTCCTTCCCTCATGAACCTAGAAAATAACTGTCACAACTCTGTCACAACTTTAGTATTCAAAGTCTGCTTTCTCTCCTCTTTTTATTTTTTAATTTTTTTTAAAAAAAAAAAAAAACAAACTAGGAAAATCGTGTTTTTTCCAAGTATTGCTTTTTGGTCCACTTTAAAAAGACTAATCAGTTCCTTTGTTTTCTTTCTTTCTTTCTTTTTTTAATCATCTCTGGACTAATTTCAATTGGTCGCATCCTTCTTAATCTGTCTTAGATGCTGCAATTTAAGTATTCCAGTCCACAAGAGCAGTAAGAACAAGAGAATCAAAATACCTCCATAGTGTTACCTATATCCCCTTATAAACAATAAAAGGGATAGAAGGAGCAAACTTTAAAGCAAAAGCTTAATAGTTAGGACTTGTAATAACTTTGAGATACACAATACATTTCTACTAAGTATAATTTGTAGTATCAAAATACTACAACTCACAAATTGTACATTCTTTCCACATACCAGCAGAAGAAAGAAAAAAAAAAAAAAAGGCATTTATTCGGTGTCTCTAAAAGCCTTGTCTCTTCACAGGGTTAACGTCCCTAGTTTTTAAAAATACAGAAATATCTGAAAAGTCCATTCAAAGTCATTGCAAAGAATAAAAGCCTACTACAGTTTAAAGTAAGTTACAATCAGAGTCAAGGCATATGCACAAAAGACTGAAAATACCCGGTGAATCAAGATTTTTCTTAAGGTTAATGGAAATAAACTTGGTGATCTAGTAGGACTGTTCACCCCTAACAGATATGTTCCTATATAATTGTGGGCCTTATTTAATAACTTTTGGATGTACACCTTAGATGCAGTTGTTGCTACACTGAGGAGTTACCCAATCTCAATGAAATAATTCTGGATAGCGCTTATCAATGCTACGAAGCATTTGAGAAAGTCAACTTTTCCTTTCCTATTCACTTTTCCTGTAGAATTTTAACAGCTACTCAGTTTCAGTAGTCTTTTGAAGACGCAAGAAAACACAACACTCTTAGGAAAACCCCTTTTCCTCCCAGTTGTTGTCACATCATGTGAAGGCAGGGAGTTTAGACAGAGTAAGTGGGTGACACCAGATGCTTTCTAGTTTGTGCTACCATGAAGCTTGAGACAGGTATGCTGAGAAAAGGAAATAAGCTTCTCTGCTATGCTGGAATTTTCTGTACAGCTCAAGGCAGCCTCCATTAGCTGGGAAAGAAAACCTCCTGAGAAAGAACTGTAAGGACTGATGAATTTTAGTTAACATACTGTCATATAGATCTAATTTACACATCAGGAAAGCGCTCAAACAGTATTGTGACATACAAAGAAAAAAAGTCCGAAGTAAGAGACAGCTCTGGCATATTACACAAGGGATTTTGTATTTAGCTTATAAATATTTAAAGATTCTATCTGATGAATAAGGAAAATGCTCTGTAGTACAAGGTGTCAAAAGCAGAGCAGAGTTTCTTGCTGTGGTCTTCTTGCCCTGTGAAAGACTAAAGGCTCAGATGGGGTAAACTTAGGGGATGTAGGGGAAGGAGAAAGGAGCCAAGATGGGCATTACTGTGTGGCCCAAATATATTTTCAAATCCTATTTACTAAGGACAGACCTCTCCACATCTATTTCAGGGTGCTCTGTGCCTTGCACATCTAAGAAATAAACACGCTGCTGCTAAAGATCAAAAAGCAAACGACAAGCTTGGAATATTGTCTCCTCCTGCCAGCCTTGGAAGTACACAGGCTTGTCCTAATTAGAGTCAGAAAATGTACTTCCCTATGTGATAAGGATTTGGTTTGTGGCATAGGTCCAATTTAATATTAAAATGACACTACTTTTGATTTTGGCTGCAAGATCATGCAGAAAAATAGAGCCAAGCAGTAATGTAGGCCACTGAAGGTCCACTGAGGACCCTCCTAAGTCTAGTATTATTTAATGATTAAGTAAATATTATGTTTATTAATATTACAGATGGCAGCAAGCTGCAACAAAATGAAAATATGATGACTGAAAAATTCTGAATTCTCATCCAGTCTTTACTAATCAGAGAAGGTAAAAACAAAACGGGAAGGGAACTCTAATAGGAAAAATGCAAAGCTTATTTAGGCAGGAATAATCAGCTGAAAGGGGAAGAACTTACTAGGTTATAGTGGTGCAGAAAAGACCTGGAGTCTAAGTTGGAACAGAAGCTGAATATGCTAACAGCATGCCATCCATACCAGGATGCATAAAAAGAGTAAAGTTTTGATAACACATAAACCTTCCATACTACTCACTGCTATTTAGAATTCAGCTGCAATACTTTATCTAGTTTTGAATACTGCCCTTCAAATTGAGTCAAGTATATGAACTAACTGGAATGAGTCCAGAGAAGAGGATCATAAATGATCAGAGCTTAAACACATAACATGCGGGAAAAGACTAAAGTAACTGAGAATGTTTAACTTAAACTAGAGAAGAACAAAAGAAAAAAAGAAAAACAAACAAACAAACAAAAAGAACAAAAAAAACCCAAAACAAAACCAAACATAAGTCAGCTTTAAAGAAAACAGAAATAAGCTGTTCCCTAAGCCATTTATAGTTGTGACTAGAAATTTTTTAAAGTTATAGCAGACAGGATTCAAGCACATTATTGTCCTTATAGCTGTAAAGTTTTTCTTAATGAACATACAAAAAAGTTGTATGGGGAGATTGCTCTGTCTCAAACATCGGAGGCCTCCAAACAAGGTTTTACAAACATCTCTCAAATTCCCACTCTCATATTGTTGACGCTATGCAAGATGAATATTCTGGCTTGTTTTCCTATGACTCATTAATATAATTCAAAACAAACCATTTAAGAATTGAAAGTTCAATATATTTGCCACTGGAGGATTCTTCCGCATTGTTATTAGTATATCCTCAGACCCTTGAGGTAAGCTAATGCTTATGGCTTTCCAGAAAATTATAAGAATTACAAGACAGTTAATTATAAATGTGTTGAGAAATATA
>WHYT01014975.1:30981-49506 GCA_009806455.1 Tetrax tetrax
TTCAGCTGCAATACTTTATCTAGTTTTGAATACTGCCCTTCAAATTGAGTCAAGTATATGAACTAACTGGAATGAGTCCAGAGAAGAGGATCATAAATGATCAGAGCTTAAACACATAACATGCGGAAAAAGACTAAAGTAACTGAGAATGTTTAACTTAAACTAGAGAAGAACAAAAGAAAAAAGAAAAACAAACAAACAAACAAAAAAAACAAAAAAAACCCAAAACAAAACCAAACATAAGTCAGCTTTAAAGAAAACAGAAATAAGCTGTTCCCTAAGCCATTTATAGTTGTGACTAGAAATTTTTTAAAGTTATAGCAGACAGGATTCAAGCACATTATTGTCCTTATAGCTGTAAAGTTTTTCTTAATGAACATACAAAAAAGTTGTATGGGGAGATTGCTCTGTCTCAAACATCGGAGGCCTCCAAACAAGGTTTTACAAACATCTCTCAAATTCCCACTCTCATATTGTTGACGCTATGCAAGATGAATATTCTGGCTTGTTTTCCTATGACTCATTAATATAATTCAAAACAAACCATTTAAGAATTGAAAGTTCAATATATTTGCCACTGGAGGATTCTTCCGCATTGTTATTAGTATATCCTCAGACCCTTGAGGTAAGCTAATGCTTATGGCTTTCCAGAAAATTATAAGAATTACAAGACAGTTAATTATAAATGTGTTGAGAAATATAAGATACCTCTTGTAACTCTAACTACAAAACAAGCAGAAGTCCTGCTGCTGATTTAGGAAACACACAGCATGCAGAGAGGAGTCTGAGCACTACGACAAACACATTGCATGCCGGAGCTCCTCACCACCTTTCTCTACGGAAAATATTAGATTGCGGTGATGAGGGCACAAATTTCACCAGAAAAGTAATCTTCAGCTGTAACTATATAGAAATCAACATCACGCATTACAGCTCCTCAAAGCTAACACCTCGCGTTCTCCTCTATTTTCCATGTTTTTCAAAGCACCTTCTGCAGGAAAACAAAATAAGAGATGCATGACGGTGAACCCGGGCTGGTGTAAGAACAAACCTAAGTTCTGCTGAAGGAGCCCGAGACGACCAGGATCACATTGCCTGCTCCACACCCGCCCACAGCAGGACACACTTAAATCAAGTTAAAAAGTTAAACGCAATCAGTGAGAAAGCTGACCGCGAACAGACACACAACCGCGGGCGGCTTCCCCGCAGCGTTCGGCGGGCTCCCTGCCCGGGCCGCCCCGGCCTGCGGCCCTGCGGGCGCACGGCCTGGCACGGGGCTCTGCCCCGACGCGCCGCGGCCGCAGCGGAGCCCGCGGCGGCGCTGACCGCTCGGCTCGGGGAAGGGCGGCAAGGGAGGACTGGGGGCAAAGCAGAGAACGACCCGAAAACACAACTACCACACCTCCACCTTCCTCATTCCCCCCGGGGTTGCTGCCGCTTAAAATCTTCCCCGCCGGATGGCACCGGGACGGCGGGAAACGCGGGCCGGAGCTTTCCGTTCCTCCGCAAAATCCGGCCCCGCCTCCCGCCGCCCTGAGGCGCCGGGCCGGGGGGCGGCCAGGCCGGGGCTAGGGCCGGGCGGGGCGGCCCTCCGCTTTATTTCTCACCCCGTTTCTGCTGATGAGTTATTGGAGACATGTTATCCCCTAGCAATTGGACGTGTTTTCTACCTCAGCATCTTAAAAGCAAATAACGGATTCCCAGTGGTTGTAGGGTTTACAACTACAGCGTGCTGGCAGAGTTACCCTGCTGTGTGATAAACGCACCATCAGGCCAAATCCTGCGGCCTAAAAGGCTGGGAAAGCCTTTGAAAGGGTTTTTCAAAGCATGAAACAACCTGGGAATCAGCCATCTTTCACTGATGCGCAATGTATGTAGCACAAGCCATTGCAGCGTGATGCCAGCTGAATAAACAATAACTAAACGTAGAGGTTGATAATCAGAAGATACACCCAATCACCTCTCTCTCACTGTTGATTAATAAATAGCTTTTTGTGTGTGTGTGTGTATAGCCACAAGGTTACTCATGAATTTTGTATACGCTAATGAAAGAGAAGTTGTCAGCATTTACAGGCTGAAGCATACGATAATTTTGCAGGCCCCGGTATCTCTGCAGGACTGTCCTCGAGATATATTTTTTGATGTCTAGAAACAACTGTCTGTAGAACAATCACTGCTTCTTAGTTTAGCACCATTAGAAAACAAATCCATCTCACCACTAATGGTGCTAAATAATACCTGACCTACTTTACAACACATACGCCAAATTTTAACACTACAGGATGAAATTTATTTGCAGTTAAACTTAAATGTTCAAGGAAACAGGTTAAATAGTGATGATCAGTACTTCAATAGCACACAATCATTTTTTAACCTCATTGAAAGACAGCCAAGCCTAGCAGTTAAAATAGGGTTTGGGACAGCCTATAGCTGAAAGCTTGGAAACACCATATTGACCACAGGAAAGTCACTTAGCCTTCTAGATGTCAAATTTCCCAGCTATAAGAAGTGCATAATATTTGCCACATACATCTTATAAAGCTATTCAGAAAATTAATTAATCATTTAATAATTACAGATCACTTGAGTATAGATCTTTTTTCTTCTTAAAGCATCTATTTCATTTTAAAGTATATCCAGTCTTAGCAGTTTGTTCTTCATGAAACCTCTGGTCTGTTCTGAGATGAGAATGAAAGAAGCTGAGTTCTGCTTGTGCCTAATAACAAATTAATGTAGCAGATCCACAGCTGGTGTCAATTGTTGTAGCTCTCTTGATTTTAATGAAGCTGTAGCAAAGTATACCAGCTGAGGATCTGCTTGTATAGTTCTGGAAGTTAGCAGAGAGTGTAATCCAAAACTACTAAATTCAGTCTTACAGCCCAAGTATAACAAAACAGGTGAATTCATTCAATATGTTTTTGTAGAAAACCCCGCAAACACAGGGAATTGATTATTTGCTTTTATGATGCTAAAGAATAAAATATGCGCGGTTTGTAGGAAATAGCGTTGCAATATTGTAGCAACAATGCAAGACCTCCTGGGGTGGAAAATGGTTTTATTTTAAATCTAAACTGATTTCAGTCAGTCACGTACACTTTCATCCCATATCTTGCTTTTGGACCAACCTGACTGATTATTTTCACTATCTTGGCCCCCACTGGCAAGTCATTGGGATCTACATTGGGATTTTACTGCCCTTTACCTCCTCATCTGGGTGTCCTGCTAAGCTGTAGGTAGATATGTGCTAGGATCTTGATGACCTGCTAATCGGGGTGTTTTGAATCCATGCCATTCTTGTAACCGTTCTCCAGTTGGTTTCTCCTTCTGATGCTTCCACACTCGGTTATTGCTATTCATCCTCCATCTTAACATTTCTGTAACAATTGCCTACATATGGAGAATGTGCAGAACATTCATGTTTGAGTGTACGCATTAGCCTTGTTTTATTTATTTAGATTAAGTTATATTTAATAGATAAATAAAAAAGGAGCATACTGAAACAATCTGCATGATTGTTATCTGGCTTGGCACTCGAGAGGTTAAACAGACCTGGCTGTAGTGATAGCTATAGTGTTACCTATAAGATTCTTTTTTAAAATTCATTTTTCCAAAGAAAAGAAAGTATAAAAAATAAACAATGGAGAAATTCCTAAACTTTCCTTAAAGAAAAATTGGACAAGGCTGGAACTGAATTTCAAGATCCTGAAATGCTGAGTTGTCTCTTTGTTTGTGAAAGAAAACTTTATTTCCCACTTGCTACAACAGCATAAGCTATGCAAGTCTTTTACCCTACTATTCTAAATGCGTATTACTCCCCTTCTTGTAGAAGGCACACTGTTTGGAGTAGGTGTTAACATCTTAGTTCTAATGTTATCAAAAAATGAGTGATTGCTGGTTTCGTGGGTGTACACTGTAGTATATTGATATGGAAAATCAGACTTTGTTCAAACAAATTTCAATTCTTTTTAATTTTTTAGCAATAATGAGATTTTGCCTTAAAATATTGTAACAATGCCTGGCAAACTGGCAGTTGGCAATTCGATTGCATGAGTTGCAGGAGCTGTCTGTGAGTTAACTGCAACACGTCATCATTAAAGTTGTGTCCGCTTTCATAAGGTGTTCCATACATTAAACACGTGCTGTATACACGATGTGTTACAGCAATTTCCCTGGTGTTACTTTTATTGAATTCTAGGCTAAACAGGCACATAACACAGTATTTAACTTGCTAATGTGTCAATTAATGCCACCTCGGGGCTGAAGTAAATTGCAAAGACTTTTAAAACTGTGAATATGCATTTCATGCTAGTTTTAGGTTTCACTCTTTTTGTCTTGTCCTATTTTCTGCCTTTTTTTTTTCCTAAATAGTCAATTTTAAAGCCTTCTGCTGCATAACAATGAATTGCCTTGAGGGAAGGTAGTTGTTTAATGAATCTCAGAAATATGTATTCTACATGTGCAAGCATCATCTTTTATTTGATTAAGTACTATGTGTGGCAAAAGCTCAATAAATTCTCTCTGAATGCGCAAACAAAGAAGCAACTTTTAATGACATTTTTGAGAAAAGTAAACTTTATTCAACTAGACTTGTAAAAAGTTAGAGCATCATCTCAAAAAAGAGAAATGTTAAGAGAATATGATGAAATTTTATAGGCAACACATTTAGTTCTGTGAAAGAATAATTATATTTCAATACCTTTAAGATATAGTTATGCCTAACTACAATTACTTCCATTAATTTTTTGGCATTGTCTAGCAATATATTTTGCTTTGTCTAGCAGTATATTTCAAGATAAATTTCATATCTGATATAGTGTATTTAAAACTGATAGACCTTACAGTTTATTTAGATGTTCATTTGTTGAGAAAAAAAACAACAACAAAAAAACCCCACAAATTGCTGGCTCACAGCCCTTAATCTCTAGAATCCCTTTAGATTCCCCGCTTTGAAATTAGTTGCAGGCTCTATCAATTATATCTGTTTAAATGGAGAAACTTAATTACTACAGAAGAGCAATTGATTTTTAAATTACCACTGATTGCACAGTGGGTATCTCAGTGGGCAGACAGGTACATGCAGGCTTTCAGATGGAATCAATGTATTAATTAATCTACAGATTCATATTGTTGCAGATGGAGTGATGCGCTTAACTCTTAAGAGACAAGTAGAAATAAACTTCATTGATATAAAGAGTGAATTAACAAAGTTTAATGATACATGTGACAGTGGTTTAACAAGATTTGATGGCAAGGTACACTGGATTATTTACTGTACAGGGGAGAGGGTCAGACAAAACTGTCAGGGGGACCCTCCCCTTGAGTCAGAGGTTCAGAAAGGGCCCCCTTGCTTTCGAAACTCCTCAGAGAGGAGCTGAGGTGTGGCTGGATCCAATCCTAGTCCCAGACTATTCTGCCAACTACGCCAATTTGTTGCAAATATGATTTTTTACACAGCTTTGATATAGCAGCAATTTAGGATTTATTAATATTTTGAGACAGATCACAAAATTAGGTTGTGTAATTCTTAATAACAATCATCAGCCAATTTAACAGAAAAAGTCAATGGAATTCGTTTCAATCAAAATAGGGACTTAGTTAAAGATTCGAGAATGTCAGGGTTCACCAGAGACTTACAGCAGGGTGTCCTCAATCCCATCACACGCACACAGACAGACAAACAGTTCTCAGTCAAATTGCACATACACACACACAGATGTTAACCTATGATTAAAATTTCCCTTTTCGTGAGTTTTGTGAATTACTCACTTTTATGTGCCTGTATTCATCAACAGATGGTCTTGCACCTCGTAAAGTTAGACTTTCGAGTGGGTCCTGGTGAAATCGTCACCAGATGGTTTTACAGTCCTGGCAAAACCTACCCTGAGTGGTGACCCAGCTCAGGGCGAGATGCTGGGCCACACAGCCCACTGCGGTCCTGGAGAGCCCAAAGGGGCTCGCTTTGGATCTCACTTTGGATCTCACTTTGGATCTCACTTTGGATTGCTGTTTATAGGATCCCGAGATTATTGCCTTTGGTCAGTATTTTCCATTATGGCCACAACTGGTGCCACATGATCCTGGTACACGCTTCAGATGGCAGATGGCCCAGGTGTGGCCAGGGACTGCCTGACCGGCCCAGTCCCAAGGTGCCACCACAGACACACTCCATAGAAAATTCCCCTTCTTTTCACCTCCTTCCTGTAGATTCATTAGTTTCAATTTAAAATGAATTTCTGATGGTTTAGAAGTGAAAAATTTAAATTCAATATTAAATTGCACATGGTGTGTATAATATGTGAGCTTTTGTTTCTGACTTTGCGCATTCAGTGCCATTTGCTAGCCCAGGTGGCCTCTGAGTGATAAAGCGTCCCTTACAATACTGAAACACTCACCTGCGCAGTGTCATGCCAAGGTAGATGCACATATTCAGGAGCGGAGCTGAAAATTACTGATAAGTCAAATGGAAATGAATTCCTTACAAACATCTCCTCAGTACTGTGTCCAGAGCTGGGCTCCCCAGTACAAGAGGAGAGATGGACATACTGGAATGAGTCCAGCAAAAAGCCACTAAGATGATTAAGGAGCATCTGTTATATGAGGAGAGGCTGAGAGAGCTGGGGCTGTTTAGCCTCAGGAAGAGAAGAATTAGTGGTGATCTTATCAATATGTATAAATACATAATGGGAGGGAGTAAAGAAGTTGGAACCAGATTTGTCTTGGTGGTGGCCACTGAAAGGACAAGAGGCAAAAGGCACAGATGGAAATACAGGAAATTTCACCTAAACACGAGAAAAAAAAAAACAACGCTTTTTTTTTGCTTTGAGAATGGTAAAACACTGGAAGAGTTTGCCCAGAGAGGTGGTGGAGTCTCCATCCTTGGAGGTATTCAGGACCTGGCTGAATTAATTCCTGAGCCATCTGCTCTAGTTGACTCTGCTTTGGCTAGAGTCTTGGATTAGATAATTTCCAGAGGTGCCTTCCAGCCTCAGCCATTCTATGATTCTGTGGATATTGTTAATATGCTTAACATGTAAGGGGACTTCCTGTAATACTTCATTTTTAAAACTGTTTTCTAGTCACGAAGCGTGCAAGTTCTTACCTTCAGAGGCAGTTGGTTTCTGAGCCTGTGTACTGAAGGAAGCATAAACATCCACCTACCTACAAATATTGCACTTTTAGAGTAAGTCACTGAATCCAGCTATATTACATTATAACTTCTTAAGCCTATGATTTCACCAAGAATCTTGATATAAGTTTACAAAGGACTTGAATTTTCCTACATCTAACAGCTAACAGCAGCTAACTTTTATAATTTTTTCAAAGCACAGCTTTTTATTTGTCATTTATTTTTCTGGGATAGTTTTGTTAAAGGTTTGAAGAGCACTGCAACTAGTAGAAGGCAGAAGAAAAGAATCTGCAGTTGGAGCAGATGGAGTCTTGAAAGACCTAAGGAGCTAGCAACTAAACTGGCCTATAGTTCTGTTGAGACCACAGTTTGAGGTAAGGAGAAATAAAAGAGCTGGGAACACAATAGTCAAAATTACTGATGGACAGACCAGTTTCTGTGCCACTCCCTGGGAAACAAGTGTCAATTAGACTATTTGGAGCCAGTTATTCTTGAATGATTACTGAATCAATTATAGCTGATTCCATTTTACATTTGGTTTTGGCAAGTGGTAAGTACACTAAAGAAGAGCTGATCATAAAAACCACCTTCTTTTAAGTGATCACATATAGATTACATTTAGATTGACTGAAGGATGAATAGAAGTTGGTCTTTAGGTTTCTTGATTTCAAAAGGAAAGACGAACTTCAAGAAATTAGGAGAATTAATTAATTAAATCAAAGAGTGGTCACCAAGGAAATCTAAAACTGAAAAAAAAAAAGCCAAACCTGAAAGCTGTGCCCTGAAGATGAAGGAGCAATGGAGGATAAATTATGCATGGCTCAAAATGTATTTGAATATTTTGCCTCAGTTTTCAATATGGATCACAAGATAGATGAAAGGAAAGGGGGACTGAAAATCTGAAATAGCAGGAAAACTTGTAAAACTTTATGGGCATCAGTTAGGAAAGCTGAATGTTTATTTTTCCAGAAGTATAATGGAAGTAGTATATGAAACACAAGATCATCTGTGACAGCAGGAAATTGGATTTGATGAGCCGAGAAATCCTTTCTATTCTTAAATTCCAGTGCTTACGTATTGACTTTCACAAAAACTCCTGTCCATCAATTTACACTGCAGAGAATCTCGATGAATCAAATTATCTTGATTTGTAATATAAATGTTTTCATTTAGATTTGACCTTGTAATTCAGAAAGTATGGACACATCATTGTATGTAGATACAGTGGGACATATATGTTATAACTATCTGTCCAGGCTAACTAATAATTGTTTTAAATTTCAAGATCAGGAGTTGAGTAACAATCTAGACTCATTCTTGCAAGTACTCCACAGCCAGATGCCTGCCCGTGTGTAGAGTCCTCTAAAACTCAGTAGAGCTCTCTGCAGATGCCAGAATTTTCATAAAGCTACTCTGAAAATCAAGAACTACTAGTAATTATGTAACTAACTCACATAGCGTTACAAGTAGCCTAAGTATTTCTGATAAATCAAATAGAATGTTGAAATTTACAGATGTGCTTAGTGTCAGTTAAAGTCATATTGCAGGGAGCATAAATTTACTGACTTGGAGAAAAATACACATTTATCTTCTAGGGATAGATTTTTACTTACATAAGATCTGTAGGACTGGATATTACGGTAAAAGATATTTTTCAGCTCACAGTGCTTCGTGCTGCTGACTTCAGCTTTAAATTACCTTTTCTTAACATAAGCAACAAAAATAGTAAAAAAAAAGAAAATTTGTAAATTTTACATACCCTCTAAGTCCTCCAGTTATCATAATATATTATGGGTACTCATGTCAGCCTACACATTTACTTGTGTGTCCTCTACTACTCCAGAATTTTCATGAAAGCGTAACACCTTTCCACTTAAGTACCAGCCTTTGCATTTGAGAGACAGAAAATGCTGATTCTTCAGAGTCCCATCTCTCCTTTCCGCAGACTGTCTACCTTTTACCATATGTTATTGAAATTGTCAGCTTTCTATTTGTAGTTTAAGTATTCTTGAAGCCCTTTAAGCAAAGGGATATAGCTTGGATGTCTGGTCAGTCCTCAGCTGTGTATCATCCAGGATCCTCTTATAATCTGGAAGCAGTCATATTTCCTTCTTTGGCAATCTTAATTTCATCTGTTCACAAATCCTCTCTAACCTAGCCCTAGTGGAGATGTTGAGGCTTTTCTAGGACAAAGTTCAAACTAACTGTTTTGGTTGACATCAGTCATCTGACATCACTGCGCAGATTGATGGTGTAAGCAAGCTGCCAGGCTTAGGCATGAAGTTGCAGGACCTATCTTCAGATAAAGTACATCCTTGAGTCACCTATAAGAAACATCTTTCTTGCTAGTAGTACTGAGTGAGTTGCCCAGAGGTAACCCTGAAAGCTTCTAAGTAGTTGAACAGTATGGATAAATTACATGTTTGGCTTCAAAACTGACACTGAGATTGCTTCTGCCCAGCAGTGCGGTCACTGATGTATAGGTATATGGGTTTTACACAGAAATTCTGAAAATCCTGATGCATTCCTTACTTTGTAATTTCTTCTGCTTTATCTCTTAGTCAGAAAGCAAATAATATTATGAACAACTTCCTGGGCTCTGTGGTATAAGTTTGGTAAGTTTCCATTCAAACTCTTGTTTCAGTAAGTCTAAAGCTGAAGGTGCTTCACTCTGAAGAGTCTGTCTTTGGTCCAGCAAAAGCATGACAAAATTTTGTCATCCTGTGATGAATTCTGAGTTTACATGGGACATTTGTTATAAAACCACCGTCTTTTCTACAGTAACAATAACTTTAAAAGGATAGTAAGACTTCACAACCTGTACAAGTTCAGCCAAAGAGCAGACAAAGCTGTAGACAATCCCAGTACCTAAAAATCACCTGGCAGAGAACAATACAACATATAGAAAGACTGGAAAGCAAAACACCAGTCCAAAGAGAAGATTTCCTTTCTGTTATTGAATGCTGACAACTGGAGTGGAAGAAGATGTATCCCATTACTTGCCTTAGTGCATTTTGGGAACCTAATGACCACAAACCAACATAACCTCTTACATTTAACCCAGGTTTATGAGTTAGAGAAAAGGCACTCACTCAGTAGTTGCAAACATCTTAATTGCAAGATGAATGAATGATTAACTGAGAGCACATTGCCATAGTTACCTGCTAATCAGCAACAGTCAGAGTTGGCCAATTCATAACAGTTTTACTGCTCTTCATCACAATCCTGCACCATCCTGTCTTTTTGTCTGAGTGGAACGTAGGATTCCTCTCAGTCCCACTCAATGTTTGCCGAGGTATGTTTTCATTCATACCTTCAGAATCTTTGCTTTAATTCCACAGCACAACCTCGGGTATTTTTTTCAGGAGCCTATCTATATTAATCACAGTAAAGAATAACAGATCTTCAGTGTTTTCTTCATGCCTCCTACCAGTGTTTTGGAAAAGGCACTGTTTAGGGGAAAAAGGAAAAAAGAACAATGGAATGAAACAAAAGAAGTTATAGAAACTATTTAGTTTCATTCCTGGTCTGAAACTGCATGGTTTTCTGATAGGGATCCAACAGTGCACGACACCGTAAATCCTGCAATACAGGCAGTACTCAGCAGAGCAGTGTAATGTATTACCATGGTGTTCAGCACCTTTTTTTTAAAACACTGTAGTGCAAGGTAATGACAACAACACAAAGGAGAGATGCTTAGATGTGTATATATGGGCACAGCAGGGTGGGAGCTGGTGTTGCCAATCATCTAACCCTCAAAAAAAAATTGGCAAATTTCAAATGTGGGTGTAACCCTAGAAGAACCTGAAATTAAAAACTTATGATACTATTTTTGATGCATGTAAGGGAAGCAGAGAACACTTTCCTAAACTGTTTCACAGAATGAAATGTTGTTCTCTTCAGACTGGGTGTTGCAGCTTCTCATTAGGTTCACTTCTAGAACTGAGAGAGGAGAGGGATGCACAAAGAAAATGTATACTGCAATACAACTTGCTGGACTACTTCAGCATCATAGTCAACAGCTTTTATAAAAAGATACAACACTGAAAACTGTGTCATGTATTTTATTCTTAAAACTTACCAAATACATATGACAAACATCAATTAATCCTGATTTATTTTGCTTGCGTGTTGTTGAGGTCCACTTTCCTCTCATACAGCCAGCTTGTTACAATATACTGAATGGATGACATTGAATAGTTTTAAAATTTGATTATACTCTTTGCACTTGAAGTGCTAAGGTTGTGTTAGCACTTCCATTATAATCTCCTGTTTGCCAGGGTTTATGTCACAACCATAAAAATGTGCTTCTGACCTAGTCTGGCTACCTGAGATTACTATCTAAGGAATAATTAAATTATACATAATTAAAATATAGTTTTATGTGCATTTCCATACATTGGAACATAGTTAATAAAGATTTTTAGTACATAGCTCAAAGGCTGCTTAGTGCTGTAAAGAAATTACAGCCACCTATCTTTTTTTTTCCTCTGCATCTCCTTCTATACTTGGCTGATAGAAATTTTCAGGTTTTTTTTTTTCTCCAAGAAGATTCCAGGTACATACTGAAAAGAAAAATTAAACAAAAAGAAAGTTAATATATTGCTAAATATTCCCAGATATATAAGCATAGATTCCTTTAAAAAAGGGAGAGGTTAAGTACTGCATTAGTTTGCATGCTAAGGATTATGGAATTATAATGATACTACCAGGAAATGCTTTTTCTATAAATTTAGGTAGCAATATAGGGCCTTTATTCTTCATTTTCTTACATATTGTAAAGTCACCAAATTTAATGCAAAGCTCACGTAAGTGGAACTGGTCAGGAACTGCTTGGTGAAACCACCTTTTTATCAGAAAATGTTAGGTCACTAAAACTGTCATTTTTTTGAGCCATCTATCAGCTTTAACACAACCTTTTTTGGTTATCACATGTCAAGCATGTGTTTTCCTGATTGAACCTGGAAAGTGAGACTGCCCCCCTTCCTGATCAAACAAATAGCTAAGGCGTTCATGGGGGATGTGGAGAATCCCAGGGCAGATCTCTGCTCTGAATTTGGTGAAACTGGAATTTAAACCCATGTGTATGCATGTGATGTGCGCCTGAGGCATGAGGCTGCTGAGTGTCGCTGTTTTACTACTTTAAAAACCAGCTCAGAGTTAACCTACTTTACTGTAGAATCAGAGATTTCCTGAAATCTGCCCAGCTCTAGATGTATGTAGCAGCTGTTGTCAGTATGAATTAAAGCATTGCAGTCCCCTAAAATACTGTGCCATGTTTACACAGGTATAAGTGGTCCCACATAACGTAAAGTAGCAGAAAGGCTGCCTCTGGAAGTGGTCAAACGTGCTTCAGGTGTGCACTGCATATTATCAGAGCTAAGAAAATGGAGAGGTGATTTTATGTCATTGAGATGATATATTAACATTTCAAAAATAACTAAAATTTAGATGCCAGAGTATGCGAGTGGTTCAAAGTATACATCAACGATCTTGTGTTGTCTGAATACGTGCTCAATGTACATGCTGCAATCAAAAATCTGTTGTCAGGGAATTCATTGACAATACTGGCTCGAAAATGGTACATCTGAAATATATTGCAGCTCTTCCACATCTCAAAATAGAAAGCATATAAGCCAAGATTTGTCAGTGGCCCATGTCTTGTGCTGTGCCCAGACATACTGTGATTTTGTTTATGTCTATGAAGTAGACAATGAATGTGCTTTTTGTCTTAGCAATGAATCTGCTGCCTTATGTTTTATGAGGAAGATTCAGGTAAAGCATCTGGAATTTCTGTCTGTAAGGTGAACCCTTATCTATAGAGACTGATCAGAGTGAAGACGTGTGTTCTGGCATGCTGTGATTTCTAAGGCAGCTTGTTATCTGGAAACAGAGTGAGATGAGGAAGATCAAAGCAAAAGACCTCATTTTTCTTCATTTTATTACCTTTATTTTTTCCCTTTTCCCCCTCCATTTTCCAGGGAGCAATCTATAAACCTTATTTTTCTAATTTTGAGGGCCATATTTCCAGCCTTCTCCATAGGATAAATTAGCCAACCTACCTTCTCTATGGAAAAAGGAATAAATAGAAATGTTAATTGATTTAACTTTCTCAACTTTGGTGAGAAATTCAAGTGGGAGAAAAGTGAGGAAGATCAAACTGTTTGTCCATTCTCATTGTATGTTTGAACTTTAAGGCAGATCCTTTAGTAATGCAGAAGTCAGACTTCCCCTGTACCTAAAATATAATCTTCTCAAGATTAGATTTCAGTTAGTATAAAGCAACATAAACATATCAAGTCTCCATACAAGCTCACTTTCAACATATGACTACTAAAGGGTATGATGAAAACAGTGACCTGAGAATTTTGAAAACCTCTGGTGTAAGTACTTCAGTTACAAATGAAGATATAGTGAGAAGCATGGGGAACTTGGGAAACCGCTTGGGGTTAATATTCCAATAGAGTACATGAAAGATTAGTCTGAAATTAAAGGCATTTTTTATATCTTTAGGATAATTGAAGCAAGGAAAACAGTTGGTGAACATGTCACTCACTTTTTAGACATGTCACAGCTGTCCATGTGCTTGCCACATCACCCTGCTCAATTTTTAGAGTTTTTAATATGAATATCAATCCTTCTTTTCATAAATGTAACCTATAAATGCCAGGAATCCCTTAGGAGTTTTCTCAGACTTTATTTAATGCCCCACAAGAAAGGATGTAAAAGAGACCTTTCTTTTGTAAAGTGATCCTATAATTCTGTTCAATATCCATCATTTTCAAGGCCAAGTAATCATATTTAATGGATCCTAAATTACTTTCTGTCAGGCAAGGATTCCCTCGATAATATTAACCAGTACAGAGGACTGACACTTGGAGGGCTGAAACTAAGAGGGTTTTTTTATTGCAAGCAGCTTACAAGTACTTAGACAGAGGTGGCACTCGCTAGCCACGCAGTATGTAAGGGTCAATGTTTCCATTTTGACCTGTGCTTTCAATGAGTTTTAACTTGACTATAAATACTCAAATTGGTTTCTGCCAAAAAGCAATGCCTAAGGTGACCTGCGAAGGATTTTTATCCTTTGCTGTGTTTGTCTTTTATTTTTTCTCTCTTTTTTTTTTTTTTTTTTTTGAGGGAGCATGTGTCTATTACACCTGGATTTCTTATGGGTTATAAAGATGTTGTCAGGGAGCAGCAAGAGCAGGATGCTCTGTGAGGGAAGGCGAGCTGGGAGCCAAGGGTGACCCAAGGCAGGTGCGGGGCTGTGATTGCACTGACAAAGGTCCAGTCCTGTCGTACACCAAGAATAAGAGCAGAGCAAGTCTGGTGGTGGTAATAGGGGTCACCCAACAGTCTAGGGTTTGCCAGATAAATCTGTAGTGCTGAGACAGGGGTAAGTCCAAGCTGGGAAGTCAAGTCAGTGGGTCAGGGTCAGGTCTGGATCAGTGGGGTACATGGCGAGGCATGGGCAGGGACCCTTAGCAGAGACCTAGGGTGAGGGCAAGGGTCTGAAAGCAGCTTCCAAGCAAGGTGGGGGACAACCGTCCCCTTTCTTACAGTTCTTTCTCACACAACTCTTCTCAATAGCCTGAGCCCAGATTATGTAGCTGCATTGTGTCTTCGTTGACTTGAGAACAAGCAGCCAGATCTCTTGGAGCAGGGCATGGGGCTGAACAGACAGCCAAATCCCTTGGAGCAGGAACATGGGGCTACACTTAGGGTACTGCTAAGTGTCTGCAATTTTCTCCTACCTCAGTTTTCGTTACTTTTTTTTTATATAATTAGCTTTTTCCATTGAAATGATTAAGAGTCCAGTCCCAGTTGAGCAGTTTCACTTTTGAGTGTGCAAGAGGTGGCTGGGAAGGAATCCACTCGAAGAAGCATCTAGAATTTTATGTAGAGAGCTTTCACTAATTCAGAAGTTATATCATTGATATTTTAACAATGACACTCTTCACAAGTATTCAGTAGGCATTTAAGCTCAACAAATGTTTAATAAAAGCTACTTAAGCTCATCAGTCAAATGTTATCAAAACTCTTTCCATCTTATTTTTTTCAGTAGAGAATGGTGCTGGAGATTTCAGGCTACGAAAGCATGGGGTTGTATGGCCTGGGCGGGGTTTGATAATAAGTGCATGAAAAGTAATTTTTTTTTTGTTATATCTATTGTATAATTCACTCCAGCAGTAATGAGGAAGGGATCTGCTCTGCTTTACTGGAATTACGGAGCAATAATGGGATACACTGAAAACTTAGTTTTGCCAATCTGTTTCTTAATATAATGTACTCTAAGGATCTGGGTAACATTTCTCAGTTTGTTTGCTAAAGACTTATTTTTCACTACAGATTAGTCATTTAAAGGCTGTTCTTGCTTCCATATGTAATTGGTTGCAATGCTTGGGTAACTGTTATTCAATCTGATGGGAAATGTCATTTATCTTCTACATATAAATGGTTTCACGGTCTAGTACAGAGGAAAATATGACTTTTAGACTTCTTTTGTGCTTCATTTTATTTCTGTAAAATGGAGAGAGCAAAACTTTTCTTGATCAAAGTACACTTTGCAATCACTGACACAAGAGAAATGGCAAAAAAAAAATCTGTGAATAAATTTTCTTAATATATGTTATTTCCTTGAAGATTTACATGAAGTGATGTGATGTGATGAAGGAGGTGACGATTTACTGTATAGACCTTGGGTGGGGAAGACAGTCAAGTCTGTTTTTTTTCTGATTTGGAGTGGCCAGGAAATAATACTCTGTGCTGAATGCAAAAGTGTATATCTGAATTTCATACCTTAGGCCAGTACCCTAACCAGCAGGAAATGGGCTTCATTATGGGAATTTCAGCACCGGTAAATTTTTCAAAACTCTTTTACTCATTCCAAATGGAAAGGAGAACAAATGTAAAAAATTGCTACAGAAAGAGGAATGATTGTTATCTACTTACCTGTAACTTCTTCAGCCCTGCGTTTACCACTTTGGGTGCTTTAAAGCATAGTCCATTTTATACACATTTTCCAGGAGAAAATCAATATGAAACTCCAATCTGAGCTATAAGCAGTTGCTAGACTGAGCAAAAAAAGTTTGATTCACTGAGCTGCTCAACCAAATAAATAATTTAGATAAGTGAGTCAATGGCGCTGAAAAGTAAGTCTTCATTAATGGACATCACTGAGAGAGCAAAGAAAGCAAAATGAATCATCAGTCCACTGCCTTTAATAATATGATTAAAGAAAGAAGGTACTGAATTATTAAGAACAGTGGGGATGGAAAAGAAAAAGAGCGAAAACCATAAAGGGTACCAGTTTGCAGAATGATGATGAACTGGATACTCTTGCTATTCTGAAGGGGTTTGTTTTGCTTTTATTTTTCTGACTCTCTTCTGAGAGCTAACAATTATTTAGGCCTTGATTCTCCAACTAGCAAAATTACAGGCATCTCATTCCCCTTAGTTTCATATAAATCAATGATTTATGTGATTTACATATAAAAGTGGATTAGCAACTGAATCTGGAGGAGGCCCCTGAAGTAGTATTAAAATCAAGTCCTGTTCCTTATAGGTTAATAGCAAAACTCAGACAGACCCTAATGAGGACAGAAACAACCTCCAGGATTTTGAAGCTACAACAGGAGAGTAACTTATATAGATTTTCATTTTAGAGAGAAATAAAGAATGAATACACAAAACTTAATTCCATGGAAGAAGAATATTTTAGGATTATGGTAGTATGCTTTGAATCTGCCTTCCAGATAATTACACAAAGCTCATTCCTTCAGGTACCTCGCATTGCTTCAAGAAAAGGCTAGCTTTACTGTCTCTTTTTATTCAGCAATTCAACTGTGTATTGTTCTTTGTATATAAGCTTATAATGTACACTTAAATGGGATGTACAGTTCAAAGATTTCTCGTATGCTGGACTGGCTTTTCTCTCTCAAATGATCTGATTCAGCTCTGCGGATATAGAATCCCTAAGTAATTATACATTTGGATTTAGTTTTAGATTTGCAATTCTTCAAAAGAATATTGTAAAAAGCTGAGGTAAGTCCTTGTCCATGACATCTGTGCATAAAGATTTGCTCAGATTCACTTGGTTATCTAAGTATGTGCTTTTTACATGCTATTAAAGAATGATGAAAGGGTATGCTGGGGATTCTATATTTTAATTTGATTTGATCAGCTGTTAACTTTTATTTCTTCTGAATTCAACATTCTAATAGCAAGGATAACCTCATTTGGTGTATTACAGAGACCTCTGTTATTATTTTACTAAATTCCATGATATAAAAGAGATAGATTTATTTTATTTTATTCTCACAAATTTGCTTCACTAAATGTACATTTACATGCTAGCCTTTGCTGCCTAACCATGTAGCGGTAATGCTATAACCTCTGTCCTTACTTCTTTTCCAGCTGCCCTATGTTTTGGGATTTTTTTTTCTATTTAATTTTGCTAAATTGGATTGTCAGCTCTCTTAGGAAGAACAGAGGGAATTCTGCCTGGTTTTAGTACTATTAAAAAAAAAAAGCCAACAAAAAAACCGCAAACAAACAAAAAAATTGCACCCTGATCCCACTCATAAAAACTCCTATACCCCCTGCCCTGTATGGAAAGCATGCGTTATAAATCGTCTGAAGGAACTGCAGAAGGAAGTGAAGAATATGGTCACCAGCAGATGTGCTCAATGTATGACCAGCATATCAGTATCCCTTACGACCTGATACAGACGTACCTGGGAGAGGAACTGTCTGATCCTTTGAGCCGGTTGCCAGGACAATCCGTCTGTGTTTTGACCCTTGTTTAAAAGAGTAAGGAAAGAGAATAACATATGTCAGTAACTGAACTGCCCTTAGAAATGTCACCTAATGTGTAGGCTATGAGCAAGGCACTCCAGCTCTGCAGTGTTGCTGAAGATTATATATGGATAATGGTATATGCTCCAATATCCATAAGGCACTGATTCCTTTTTCCTAAAGTATAAGAAGTACAGAAAACCCCAAGGTGTAACTGAGTGGAAGTTATCCATAGATCCACATGGAAGATCAATGGCTCTTATGTTGTCTGTTTGCCAGAGTTGGTAGAAATCTGCTAAATAAATTCTTCTCTCTTACTGTGGCATTTCTGCCTTGTTTCCACATTGGCAAACTGTCTTCATTGTCTGGCTCAGAGAAGAAGCTTTCCCCAATGTTTATGTTCTATCGGAGATACTTCACCCATTGCATGGTAAATTTTAGAGAGTGTCCAGGCCTTGGATTCCTTTATATCAGCTTCACTTTAATATATTTCACTGGACTTAGCTGCAACCACTAAAAAACCTTTGGGGATACATGTTTCTAATTTTCCTATCTTGACTTTTTCCTGTGTCTCCTCATACCTAGTATTTTATGTGGTTGCA